>VYZV01014886.1:6126-43678 GCA_013401275.1 Pandion haliaetus | reverse complement strand
ACATTTCAGCATGACAGAAAGCTGGACAAGCAATTTTTTCCCTAAGCAAAGCATGATTGCTTCTTTGTTTAAATCTCTGTGTAACTAGAAATTAATGCTGGGTGATGTAGTGAGAGTTTGAAGGCTCATTTTCTCCAAAGCCTGCCTGAAGTTACTGCCATGGATGCAAATTAACCCAAGAACATCAATTCCTTTAAAAATAATCAACAGTACCAAGCAACCCCCAAATCATTTCTACCGATGAGAAGATTATACCACCCTCTGTGTTCCCAAGACATTTTTCTTTCAGGTCACTCTTCTTGCACCCCTACTGATGAGTCTTTTTATACCAATGAGGGGTGGTGGCTTTCCACAGGTTTGTTTCTTCTTCCACAGCATCTCTAGATGCTAGAAAAACTCTCAGCCTTGCCAACCTCATGTCAGTCCCCCTGTTAATCATGCAAGGGCTTTACACAAGAGTTGACAATCATACTGCATCACCACACTGTAAGAATGTGACACAAACAGGTCCTTCCACCTCCTAAACAGATGCATGTAATTGCACTCAAGTTTCAACCAAGTTGATGGAAAACTTTATCTAAAGTACACTGCTATCAGCTGTCAGGACTGTGCCACCAGCTCGGTCAAAGCAGCCCATTTTCCTGATACAAAGTAAATGAATGAATTTCTGCACTTAATTCTATTAAACCACAATTTGTCACAGTACTCAAACAGAAATGCCCTGCCGTGAGAATTCCTGTTAAGACTCCCTTAGTGAATTACTTTGAACTATCATATCCTATACTAAATACACAGTGGGGGAGGGTGGGGTATAAATCATACTCTGTAATGCCATATTCTTCTTTTTAAGCTGTTGCTTCACTGCTATTTTGCAAGATCTAGTACTCTACAGCACATCTTCCAGAAGTTACCAGCATTTTAATGATTGTATTGTTAGAACTTATGACCAGGAAAATCAAAAAACCTCCTTTGAGCAATTTCATCTCTGGATGAGCACAACACTGCTATTTGCTGTACTTTTAACATCTCATTTAGCAGCTTCAAATGGTCAAACAGATCGGGCTAACACACAAACTTTTATTATTTACTGTGCAGTATGAAGTATCATGTAGATACTATGGTACATCCCTACCTTGGGACCAAAGCCAGTTCCACACAGATTCTGAATCCACCTTCTCCTGAGGGTCAGAGAATTTGGAAAGTGCTTCTTTTTTATGATTCCTTTGACACAGCCCATTATTTCCTAGTCTGTCTTCAGTAACTTGACAGAGCACAGACTGAAGTATTAAAATGCACACATGGCACATCAGTCTCCAAAGTTGTACTATGTTAAAAGCTGATGCAAACTGGTAGCCATCCATATCCACACATACTCTTCCCAGTTTAACAGCAGCCCATTCCTGCTCATGGGTCATTCAAAACCGGTCTCCTTGATGCCAACCGTGTGTTGGAGTTTTTTGTCTGTTGTTTTGGGGTTTTTTTAAATGTATGGTGGGCATAAGAATCATAACCAGTGACATAAAACACCTCTTCCTGGGGCTATAAGCAAAATAGATACACTGGGGAAATTCAAAGTATTAACCACAAACAAGACTGCTGCAATGAATACAAAACTGATGAACTGTGCTATCAACACTTGTTTACCTGCTTGTGAGCATGATCATAAGAGTTTATGTGGTTGTCAAACTCTTGATGCTTTTGATACTGCTTGTCACAGAGTTCACAGTAGAAGTTTGCTCTGAGGTCTTCCAAAGCCTTGGCAATTGCCTTTTCTTTATCAACATAATCCTGCAAAATTAACAAAAAAAATACTTCTGTTAAACTTCCTGTGAAACAAACTGGAAGATGATCGACGCGTTAGTCCTTTAAGGAAAAATAGTCCTTTAGAAATCCTCAGCATACACCAGTGATTGTATTTATTACGCTGACCAGCCTTTGCAAATTCAGAGGTATGAAGGATAACTTTGCAATACTACCAACCTTGCTTTGAATCAGTTTCCTAAGACAGAACACAATCTTGTCATCAGCAGAGGTATTAGTAAAAGGAGACTACTTAAAAGAACAAATCTAGTGCTGATGGCAGGAAGGCAGTTTGTGGCTGCAAGAGGAGAGCCTGCTGGATTGTCTGAGATTTAAAAAAAAAAAAAAAAAAAAAAGAGAGAGAGAGGTTCAAAGCGTCACGCTAACACATGAACAAAGTAGCAGCTGCCTGCCCGCATAAGATACACAAAATACACATCAAACCAAGGAAGATCACTGCTTTTGGAACGGAATATTAGAACTTTAAATGCTGATACTTCCTCCATTTTGAGTGCTAACAGATATCTGCTTGATCTCAGTTTGTCTACAATTCAATAGGGAGGAACACAGATCAGTGGTTGGGAAAGCACAGTTCAGAAAGCGTTGAGTTTAATTCACTTCAGCATAATTTTTCAGTCAGTGAAATCTTCCCAGGAGCAATGCTGTCCATTAAGCTGAGTTCAAATACAGTAATTACACTGGGAGTGGGTACAGGTAGTTGCCGTTTAATAAAAGAGGGGGAGGGAGACTGCCTTAGAGGTTGCAGACAGTATTTTTTTTCCTTATATAACTCAACATTTGTATAGGTGCAAAACCAAACTTCCAAGCAAAGGTGAGGTGTCTAAACTGACAATGTTCATGTCCTCCCCTCTTTTGCTATAAGGAAAAGTAGCAGCTTTTGCATAGGCAGAGTGAAAAAGCTCTGGAACTCTCTGGAAATCCTAGTCCCTCAACTGGTTGTAATGGCTTGAAGTCCAGAGTGCTGGGAGTGAGCCTGTGCTGCTCCACAAGCCTTGTCCTCAGGGCACAGCTGCAGCTGATGCAGACCCGGGTGGGGCTCAGCAGCTGTAGCAGGGGACCTCTGAATTGAACCTGATGCTGAGGCACACAGTAACCTCAGGGCCAAGCAGCTTCTTCCCCTAGCCAGGTCGTTTCAATTACAATTCCACCAGCAAAATACATAAAACATTGCCACTCTCTACAAGAAAGCTGGGGAAAGTTTACCTCAACAAGATGGAAGCACTTACACTGATGCATGCTAAAAAAAAAAAAAAAAAGGCTACAAATGCTGCATTACAAAGTACACTGTACTAACATCAGCATACCCCATACAGCTATTTACCATATACATTTCAACTGGAATAAAGAGAAATTAAGTAAGAAAAAATAGCCTAACATTTGAGAAAAAGCATTTAGGAGTTTAAGAGTTTCCCATCTTCAATGCAAACTTCTTATGGGAAATTTCCTTGCATTAGCAAGAGGAGCTAGCAAAAATTTAAAAAAGATATACTATGAAAGCATTTTTTCTTTTTCTATAACATCTTATTCAAGGCAACATGGTTTATCTCCCAGTTACCACATCAAAATTCCATTAAAATAATATTGCTGATCATGTTTTCTATAATGCAAAATTAATGTAAAAAAAGTCTAGTGCTAGAAGATTTTTTTCAATTTAAAGCACTTCTAAATAAAAAATAATTAAAAAAAAAAATCTATTTCAAGTTCCTGCTTCCATCTATTACTGGAGGCCCTTGTTAAGAAGAAGAAGAAAGAGGGGAAAAAAAAAAAAAAAATTCAACAAACCTATCAGGCTTGAGCCTGAAGCAGGTCCCCAGGAAGACAAGAAAGGAAAACAGAGCAGCATAAGATCCACAGAACAATAACATTTAAAGTTCCTCTGAAACCCTGAACCAGCTTCCCGTGCCATGTATAGTTTTTTTCAGAAAGCATCCTGTGGCTAAACAATGAAAACACATCCATTTGAATGATCAGAATCTATACAAAAGAAGGGAATTAAAGAACATTTCTTGCTTGCTTCTTGGTTGCAGAATTATCTGAAATTCCTTTGAGACTCTCTGAATGGCTAATCAGGATGTGGCCACAGTTGGCAATTACATAATGGACTCCTGCAGAGCAATGAAAAAAAATTATGCTTGCAGAGATTTTTTCACAGATTACTACAGAAATGCAAGAGCCTAACGATAAAGCATGCTAATAAAAACACACTTGAGTTGGGACAGACTGCTACTGCTCCACAGAGTTCCTGAAAAAAATCTGTGCTGAATAATGGCAGGAAGACAAAACAGTCTCAGAGAGCAACACACGTTCAACTGCATTTGAAAAGATAATTGCAAAACCCAAGAATTTTACCATAAATCACATTGCAGACCTGAGAAAAAGCATCATTACATGCAGTTCACACAAAAGCTCCTACCAACCACTCTGAAACGAAGAAATACGTTGTACTCGACAGCTGCTGTCTGAAGACACCCAGCATTGCAGCTGGGGGTTTGCTGCAGAAAGGGATCCAAGGCTTTCGGCCACATGCTGCCCAAGAATGGCCAACATCACAGCCAAACCTTCCCTTTGTAGGGTGTGAGCAGCATGCCACCCAGCAGGAGATTAAAAACAACAAAAAGGAGAAACATCTTCAAGGAGAACATGCACCTGAATGTAGAGGAACTGTTCAGCACTGGCTGCATAAGCCCATTTAAAAGCACACTTGTACTTTAAAGTGTGCCTGAAGAGATCATTAACTGCATTCAGCTCCAAACTAATAATTAGCTTTAAAAGTGATTACAATGGCTTTTATTTTTAAATTAACAAATATACCAGCAATTCACTTACCAAGCAAGTCAAGGTCTCAACTTAAGGAAAAAATAAAAAAATCAGGAAAGGAGGCTATACATTTTTGTAGCTGAATAAACTGCCTGCAGTATTAACTATTGAACTGATGAAATGGAATTTTAGATTTGCCATGGTTATGTTTAATTTTAATGGAATTGAAACTACCTTTCCATCAGTCCTCAAAGAATTAAAATTTATGCAAAAATGACACTTTATTCTAACGTCTAGGGCTCTTCTTCAACCCTGGTACTTCTCAAATCTCAGAACAATTAAATAAGCAGGCTTTCCTAAGACTTGATGTACTTTACAGGCTGGGAAGTGGAAGAGTGGATTAAATGACTAGCAAAGACCACATCTCCACAGAGAACTCAAATTACAGCTAATCCAAGTATGCTCCAACACGTCATACTCAATGCCAACACAATGGCCCATTTTTATCATTAAAAAGATAACAGTCTTTGGCTTACCAAAAACCCATAGCTTTTGTAAACCCTATAGAAATACAGAATATATACATCTTTTTTAACGCTGCCTGAGATACAGCCCATCGATTTCTCAAAACTAGAGCCATGTCCTACCTTTTCAAAGAAAGCAGGAGTTATGCAACAACATCATAATGCACTACTTACTGCTTGCTCAGTAACAACAAAAGATCTACTCCACTTCCAGCTGATAACTGCCCATCTAATATTTGCATCTACAGATTTTGCGCTGACAATGTGGCAATTTCACTAGAAAAATCTGGCAGCCCTGGGTCTAGGGAAGGAAATACTCTGCTTACCCTAGGACTGTTCTTTCCAGAATAGGAGCAAAGCACATAGAGAAAGCGCTGCTGCTATCCTGTAGCTCTTAAGCCGCTAAACAAACACCAAGGTTAATTCCAGGAAGTGAATAACCAGTTCATAAAAATATAAATAATCTCAACAATGACAAAAACCAAGAATACTTAATTCCTACTACCATTACTGTAGCCTAATGAGAAAAGCTCTGTCCTATCAGAACAAATCCTCTCCCATTCAGCCCACAGGAACTTTGATGTTAGTGCCCCCATTTCAGTACCTTGTATTTCTGCCTCAGCTCCTCGGTGTCTTCTTTCTCCACTTCCAGTACACGCCTCCTCTCAGTGGCATCTTCATGGTAGTCAAGCTTTTTTTTTTTTTTTTTAAATAAATAAATAAATAAATAAATAAATACAGGCAATTTGTCCTATAAATACTTAGCACTACTGAGACTGCCAGAATGTGTAATTTAAAAAAGATGAGGTTTGAAACAGAATCTTTGCATATTGTACTTCACTTTCCCTGTTTTGTCATCCCACAGTGTAACCCACATGCAAAATGGTTCATTAATCCTTCCAAGGTAGAGGCTCCTGGCCAGCCTGTCCACTGCTGACAGCAGCCTCAACTTTGTGGAAGTGAAATCGCAGAGCCCAGGAATTTTGGGTAGCATCCAGACCTCAGAACTCAGGTACCCATGGGTAAAACAGAGTGTTTATTTTGAGGAGAAGTGTTTTCTTACTGTGTTGATTTAAGAGAAGTTTTTCTTTACCTTTGACACACAAATTCTCACTTTTAAATTTCTTCCCTATCAACTCCCCGGAGCCATGCAAGGAGTGACCAGGTGCAGGGCAGGAGCCAGGCGAGCTTACCTCCATTTCCATGCGCCCCATGCCCATGACATCATACTTGACGACAATAGGGATGGGATCTGTCCTCCCTGTAAGAGGAACACACACACAGGCAGTCAGGAGCTAGTCCATCACCACAGCTCACTTTACACATTGGGTTTGGGTGGTTAGAGATCTTGCCTTGGAGTGCAGAGACCAGAAAGCTACAGTGAACCAAACACAAGCCATTCTCACAGCTTACAGCCAAACCTGCTTCTCAGCTCCAAACTGGATACAGTTACATGTACCCCTGAGTACTGACAAATGGTATTTTCTGAATATTAACTGGTCACATAAAATATTCTTGTGGTTAATGTTCAACCATGACAAGTCCTAGGGCAGGGCTGTTAACAGGACTTGAGAAATGAACCTTCCCCTCAATGCTTCCACATCAGGCAATACATACTCCTCATCTTCTGATGCAAGTGAAAAAGCTATTAAATACATTTTACTGCTCTACCACATTAACAATCGATTAGGACTTTCCTGTAAAAGATGTGGAAGCCTCCGTCCTGCCAACTTTTGTCCCTTCCCAAGAGTGAGGAAAGCTGACCGAGAAGCATGGCACAGAAGCCAAACTTCTTTCATCCAAAACGACCGCCTGGACCAGGCCAGGTGGTCAAGCACCTGCTTCCCCAGCTCCTGCAGAGAGATGCTCTAGCATTCACTGTTATCTGTAAGCTGTGAAAAGGACTAGTTGCGAAGAAAATTGACTTTGAACTAATCAAACTATGTTGGAGATTTTTTTTTTAAAAAAAACATATCTTTAATCCACTCATAACCAGCCAAACAAAGCAAAATGGGGCAGACAAGCACTTTACTACCACAGCTTTTTTTTTTTAATTATTATTATTTTTATTTTTACATCACAACTCCCGCTGTTTGTTGTGATGTAAGCCCACTGAAAAAGTACTTACCTTATCCGGTGCATACCTTGAGTAAAAAAACAGAATGTTTACTTCCCTTATTATTGCTCTTGTTTTGGTGTAAACAACTGTTTTGTTATACACACATACAAATATATTATACCTTTGGGCTAAAAGATCTACAGGTTTTAATCATGCCAAAAATATTCCATTGCCATCCACATGTGCAAAAGGTTAAAGTCTTTAATACTGCCTCAGAAAACCTGTATAGGCATCAACTTCTCTCTTCTCCAGTATCAGCCTTAACTCCTGCAAAAGTGACAGCCCACAGATCTCAGGCTTGAGAGTCCTCAAAGGGACCCTACTCTGGTCAGACTTGTGTCTTTTTAACTCTTAAAGTACAGAGGCATGTGTTTTTCTTTCAGAAACAAGTCCATTTAATTAATCGCTTTATGGTTTTGTTCATATGCCCATAAATTTGACAGGCATATATCCACCAAGTCCAAAAAAAGTTATCACACTGATCCAAAATAGTATTTTGAATTGAGCTTCTGTTTGGGTATTTTAAATGTTCTCCATTTGAAAATGTTTCTCTAATGCCCAATGGTATAATAAAGTAAGCAGTGACTGCAATTTTTAGCAAAAGGACCAAATTAAAGACAGGTTATAAAAATGACTTCCTAAGTGCAATATCACTTTCATAACGTCTCAGCCAGGGATTTACTGGTAAGTTGTGAACCCAAATGGAATGGCTGGCAGCAAATGCCAACAATTTTTTTTTTTCCCAAGCTTTTTTCTTTGGGTTTTTTGGTTTTGGTTTGGTTTGGGTTTTTTTTCCTCCAGCAATCAAGATCTTTCGATGCAGCCTCATTACCCTGGTAAACCCCTGCGTACAAACAATGCATCAGTACTTTTGCCTTCTAAGGCAGTCAAAGTTTGGTTTGGTTTGTTTTTTTCAAAATCTATTCAGAAATTGCAGTAGCAAGTGCTAGTGCCCATTGTGTTGGGGAAAAATCAAGTTTGGACAGTATTAGAAATTTATGTTTAAACTGATTTTGGCAGTTCTAACACAAACAGATACATCCCTTCTTAGCAATACCCTTTAATGAACAAGGATCAGACACGTGTGCATAAAGAAAGGAAAGGAAAGGAAAATGAAAGACCAAGCAGAAGGATGATGGCTACAACAGAGAAAGTAAGCCTAACATATTGGTGCACTGATGACAAAAGGAGTAATTCAGTCTGAAAATAAAAAATTACCACTGCTAAGTTTACCATCACCACAACAAGTCCAGGATCATAACGCTGTAAAAAAGAAACACCATTTGTTAGGCAGAAACCATTAGGGGCAGAAAATAGGCCGTTTGTAGTAGGCAGGTAGGATGGGTTAAAAAAAAAAAAAAAAAAAAAAAAAAAAAAAAAAAAGGCTGCTTCTTCACCCCTCCACCCCATCACCATGCTTTGCCCGGTGGAATCAGGGATTGGGTAGATTTTTTGATCAGTTGTTACTTGTTTTCAGAGCTGTACTCGCAACCTGAAAGCTTTGGGTGTTGGAAGAGGTTGAGCTCCTGCTGATGGCCCAATTTAAAAGAGGCACTGACACACATTTAAGCAGGCAGTTTAGAAAGGAAACTAATCGGGATCTTAAGGCAATTACAAATGTTTTGGGTCAAAATGAGCTCTGTTTTCAGGTAAGAGGAAAATATTCAATGTGAAAAGTGATGCCTTTGTTTTAAACTTAACCATCATTTTGTTACAAATAAAATACCACCGCAGCCAGACAGCGCAGCCACCCAGCATGAGATCCAGCCAAGTGCCAACTCCCAAGCACTTTGAAGGCTTAACATGGCTATGGGCAGCAGTGCCCACCCCCACCACTGAAACTGCGGCTCCGTCTGGGGCAGCAGAACAGACGGCCAGGCAAAGCGGGGCCAGGGGAGCCTCGCTCCATGTCCTTGGAAAGCTGCTACAGCTGAGGGAAAGGATCGGGCTCTGTGTTGCCAAAGGGCCACCTCTCACCCCACTGACTGCCAAGCGGGCTGGGCGGAAGATGGAGAACAGCCAAAGGGGAAAATGGGACTTTTTAAGTTAAACTCTTTAAGTTCTCCTTTTAAAGAACTTTCTCAATACAATTTATTCCAGAGCTACTGTGCATGACAACAGGATTCTTTACCAGCATGTAAACATGGTTCTCAGACCTTGTGGGACTCCCAGGTTTAGGATTCCTGCTGCCTCTTTTTGGGTATACTGACATACTTCAAGGAGAAAAACTGAGCTTTCAAGAAAGGGCAAGAATTCCCACACTTCATGCTACTATGCAGGGTTGCAAGCACTGCCACATCGACAACTAAGCACCCCCCGTACGGTAAATCATGCAGAACACACAAAGCTGTGTCTGTCCTCCATCCCCCTAGATCCCAGGAAATTTATTTTCCCTCTGCACAAGATTACAAACTCTCTCCTTTACAGACTGGTCACATTACACAGGCTACAAACCCCAAACCAGAGGGGGTTATTGCATAAAACACTTCCACACAGGGGAAAACCTCTCTGGAGAGGACAAAGCATAAACCTCCAGTGGGATGGGGAAAAACAAACAGCTTACACAAGAGTTGGACCTTGGAAAATCCAATCTCTTAATGTAAATTAAGTTTGTAATTATTTCCTTAATTCAGAAATCAAATGAGATTTCAAAACTGTCCAGATATACTTGTTTTGCTTTCCTCTTCCCAAAAAAATGGGGAAACCTTTCTCCCAGATTGTGAAAAATTGCTCACCCCCAAATAAGCCCTTCCTAGAGCCCCGCACCTGCCCAGAGATCTGCCAGCGGCAGGGAGATGGCAGACTGCAGGCAGCACCTTGCCAGGCAGGCTTCTCCAAATTCACTCCTTTTTAATTACACAAAATTATTAGATATGAGCAAATACTTTGCCAGCAGTACTATAAACTGACAAATCTTGGGAAAAAGAGTTAATCCTAACGCTTCAGGGCTTTAGGATCAGACACCAAGTCATGCTATACACAGAGGATTATCGTTTCACAGTTGCCAGCTGCAGGGTGCGCATGCTCCATCTCTGGACATGGAGGGTAGGTGCTGCTCTGCTCTTCACAACAGCATGCTGCACCAGATGGACCTGCCATCTGAACCCATGTAGAAACACTGGCATTGTCAACACTAGTGCACATTTTATCTTTGTTTTAAACAGTCAAAACAGAAAACAGTTTTCATCAACAATTTGCAGATTCAGAAGAACTCCTCCCTCCAGCAGTAGCATGCACTTCAGTAGATGCAAGACATATCTGAAGGTCTGTTTAACGACAGAGAAAGAACAGGATGCCCCATTGGAAAAAAAAGATGTACCCCCAACATTATGCATTAACTTAATTCAATCAAATATATTTCAGTGTATCACTTATGCATAGCATGTAAGCACCAGAGAGGTAACCAAACAGCCTTAATCCTGCTCACTATGTTGACATCTTAATAGAAATTCTTCCGAGGTACAAGTTTTGTGGGATATAATCTTAGAGGACTGACTGATATCACACTCTTCATCAGAGGAGAATTTCATGAACTAAGCATCTTGAGAGGATACAAACAACAGGACATGATCTCGTTGAGCACAGAGGATTTTTACTTGTTTGCTAGCTTTATGCTACAACCAAAACCAAAACCATGGTAACAGACAACCTTCTAGAAGGTTTTAATTGCACTTGGAAAGCACAGAGATTAGAAACACAGCTGTATGAAGGCAGCACTGAGGAGCTTCATGATCACATCACTGGATTTGCTCTGGTGGTTAAGGGTCAGTTTGTTTAGTCACCTGCAGTACAAACCCCACTGCGGGCTGTAAAAGGTCAATAGGTGCCTGGAGTCAGCTATCAACGCCCACAGCAACGCATCCACAGATACAGGGCATGATTACCATTCAACTACATTGTCTCTGGGATGATGTGAGATAGGGAGGAGTCACTGTGACTGTACATGAGTTTCATTTTCAAAGATCAGGATTTTGCAAGGTCTCAAAACTTTCCTGGGTCTATTCAATGTTTTGATAGCCCAACAGCTGTCACACTGAAAATTCAGACTCCTCATTCAGTACACCAAAAGGGGAGAGATGATGCTACATTATCAAGCTCATTTTGACTGCTGCAAGAAGCAAACAAACAAGGGCAACCTTTTATCCTGGTCTTTGTTGGGAATTAGATTTGTGAGCTCATTCTCTTTATGTCAGACTTCTGGAAGGAGTCACAAACAATCGAGAGATTCAAATGAAGTCTGAAATGTCTATCAACCTCAGCGACAAGCATCAAGTCCCAGTAAGGAGAAACTGTTTTCCAACTGAAAAAAAACCTGCACTGTGAACTTAAACCCTACTCAGCAGGAGAGAAATGACAAGCAAAAGACAAGTTGCCAACACCCCAATCACATGGAAAACTTCAAAAAGGAGCTCAAAACTTCTTCAACACACAAGCCAAAGGTGACACTTGCAGAAAACCAAGCAGAGCTCCTTGAACTTTTGCAAGGGAAGACACATAGAGGAGTCTGGGTCAAAAAACATCCCTAACCTAAATGATGATCAGTAATATTAAAGAACAACATGGAAGATGTTAGAGCCAGAACATAAATCTTGGTTGATCTAGAATAGAAATCAGAGGTAGGAGTTGCCATCTTTCTTCATCTTGGTAAGTGGAGAGGGCTGAAGAGTGTGATTTACGGCTATGCTGCAAGAGTCAGGGCAGGTTGTGCATGGCCTTGACTACTCACTTCCCATGTACTCATCTTTCACAGTTTAATAAAACTGTTTTAACATTATATAAACACAAAGGGCTATAAAGCCTGATACTAAGCCAAGAGAAGGACATCTCTATCACAATAAGCATGTGTCACTGAAAGAATGATGATTTCATTGACTACATACACTCAAATAACCCATAAACTTATCACCTGTAATCAAATGAAGGATCTTGTACATTCAAAAGCAAACAAGGGGGCAACTGCTTCCCCCAAAGGAGACTGAGGCATTAAGTAAACCTTCCTTTAGGTCTGCATCTTGTGGATTTCAACATGGTAATGAAGATTGGTGTGATGATAGCAGGCTTTCAAAGCCACATTATCCAGGTATTTCAAAGCTAACTTCACATGAAAATATTAGTCTTAAAACTATTGCAATGATTTATGTCGCGAACACAAGCATGGAAATGTTAGTCTGTGCTAGAATTCAGGTTCCCGTGAGGACACATTAAGATACAGGGAGGTAAGAGTGTGTTCACATCTATTTCTTGGGTAAGACTGCCAAAGCATTCCATACTTAATGAATAAAGGTACTGTTTAACATTTTTATCTTTCTCTTCCGTATTTTCTTGTATTTATTACAAAGCTTCAAAACCCAGAAAGAAATATAACATTCCTCATTTCCTCATGGCATTTTTCTCTGATGCTCATTGTTCCACGTTCTCAAGGCCTGACAAACATCAACTCTGTCTGCCTTCATGAGATCAGAGGATTTAACAAATGGGAAATATATATTAATACATTAGCTGTAAGCCATTTGGTAAACTGGTGACAGAGCCAGGATTCAAGACCTCTGGAATTCAAACCCTAAGCTTAGTTCTCCAAGCCGCAGCTGCCAAGTGATCACATTTGCGACTGATCTCAGTTGCTCAAGTGGTCAAAGCTCTGCTTATTACTCCCCACACATCTAATGAAACTGGCATCCAGAAAGCATAGTGTGCATCACCCATGGCCACCTGACATAGTCTTGGAATAGTGACTCTTACTGAGCTTGATCTCACAAATGCAAATTATCACAGAGATGGCCAGAGAAAGGGTATTTCCTGTCTCAGCCACAGGATCACTTCTTCACTTGCAGGCTCTCCTCCTCTCTGCACATCTTCTAGCATTTCTGTCGGACAGTTCTGTTCTTTCACTCTACTCATCCTTTATACCAGGAGGGAAAACGAGCTTGTCTGAACAAATTTAGTGAAGAACATGCCAAATAAGAACTGCATCATAATATAACTGAAGGGGGAGAGCGATGACTGTATTTATCATCACAGAATTTGCAATTCAGAGCAGAAATCCACTTGTGCTTTTTTTTTAATTGCAAGCCATACAACAAAAATACAGTTAGATGGAAGAACTCAATTCTAGCATTTTCTAACAAATTTGATACACGTAACTTTGCTACCGTGTTAGATAATTATATGCTCACAAAAGGATAAAACAAAACCAAAGTTCTGTTATGCACACTTATAACTGCTGCTCTCTGTCACCAGTACAATTTATATCATGAGATTGCAGCACACCTTGATCAACCGGAACAGCACTGTCTTGACAATTTGTAAAGGGTTTATTGTTGTTAGCCTGAGTGGAAGAGAACAAGCATGCAGGAAGGGCTTCACAGCTTTACATGGCACTGCCAAGAGCTCCCATGACACTGAACATGGCTCTGACTGCAGGCAGCCTGCCTCCTCCATAGCAGCATTACATTAGTATTGCTGCTCTCCAAGAAGACTCAACCAGCCTTTCAGAATACTTATGCTGAAATGATGCCAAAACTTCATTAAAAACATAAGCAAACAAAAAGGAAGTTATTACTACAGAGGAAAAGGAATCAGGTGACAGAAGGCACTTCTTTTGGACCAAAGGCTACAGGTAAAGCTCCTGCCACTTCAACTAAATGCCCCAAAAGGGACCTCACTTTTCTAAACACAGCCACCCGCTGCTTCCATTTTCTGAAAAATTGAGATAAACCAAGTACTAGCACAAAACAACATCCCACAAAGCCTGGCCATCCACCTTGAAACTTAACTTATGTTTCACACTGAGTAACATTTTCATCATAACAATCATCAAGTGATGAAAGCTGCCTCACTCCCCTACAGACAACCAAGGAGCAAACTTCAGGCATAAAGTTGCAAGGCTCAATTCCAGCTCTACACTAAAACCCCCTATTACCTAAACTATTTGATTAAACAACATAAATACTTACGTGAAGCTATGCCATGACAAAAAACATGTTACCTGTTGCCATAGCAAAATACTAGATCCTGATTCGCCTCTCAGAGATACCACAAAAGACCAGGATAATCCCAGTCCTGGGAATACTGTGGGAACATGAATTAAATCAATGCTTTTAAACATATCAAATTAATCATATGCTACACAGTTTGTGGTATAAGGAAAGTTAACATAACTGCTTTCTGTACAGGTGTTGGAGCCATTTTTAAAGCATCAAGGTAGCAGTCAAGCAAGCACATTTCGTTAAGAGAGAACTTTAAAAAGGCAAATCCAGAAAAGTGTATTGAATAACTACAGTTATTACCCAGTACACACTCACAGGGCGACTAGCTAAGTATGTCCAAAGCTGGTCAATCCTTCATGAGAGTGCCTTCCATATGGCCAGTAAACATCAGACAAACCTTCCTTACTGACTGGTTTGCACTCTCCAAACCACCTCCATCTGCAGCAAACCACCCCTTCAGAGCTGCCCACCCTCCACACCCCTGCTAAGACAGAGGAAGCATCAAGATAACCATGAGAACAGGAGGATGGCTGTGAATTCACTCAGCAATACCAGAGATGGGGGTATTAACTAGCCTCTAAAGCCTGCCTGACTTCTCTTAGCTATCAGGTCCACCCTGTCCTCGTTCATCAGGTATTCCCTACCACACACATACACTATAGTCCTGACCTCATCCCAGAGAGCTATCTAATTCTTTGGGCATGACTCCCCAGATGAGCTAGATGACTGATTCAAGACAGTCAAATTAAAACATCAGCCAGTCTGAAATGCTAGGTCATTTCACTATATCCCCTATATGTTGTCATCTTTCTGAGTGCATCAAATGAAGTCACATATTCCTGTTTTCTGGCAAAGCAAGTTAATAGCCTTTGTCTTTCCTACAGACAGCGTTCATCTACTCTGTTCAGTTTTCCCTAGTCTAATCAAATGAGATTGAACTACTGGTTCTAGTCTTGCACCCATACCTCTAGAGTACTATTACCTCATATTAAAAACACACAAGTCCAAAAGAAAAACCAGAAGTTTTCAGCACAATTTTATTTTTTTTTTTACACAAGACTTGTCAAAAAATTGAAAACAGGGAAAATGTGAAGTGCTTATAAAAATATTTTCAAATGTGTGATTAAAATTATACCACTTCTGTCATGTCAATCTCTCAATGCTTTTCATAATAATACTTTAACTTAATATGAAATACTTATTCCAAAGAGAAATCATTAGAGTATTTGAATTCAAGATTTCACTCAGCCCTCTCATTCCCCTTCTGACTTATGTAACTCCTCTGATTTATT
The DNA here is from genome assembly GCA_013401275.1 of Pandion haliaetus. Classification (NCBI taxonomy): domain Eukaryota; kingdom Metazoa; phylum Chordata; class Aves; order Accipitriformes; family Pandionidae; genus Pandion; species Pandion haliaetus. Next base: position 28,179 of record VYZV01014886.1, on the reverse strand, counting down.
CACAATCCTCGGTCTCATTTAGCACAGGATTTCACATGAAGGTCAGCCAGTGTTTTTAACCACAACTTTTGCTAGTTTTATTTTTCAGTAGACCACAGAATTCTAGATTATCAGTTACACATGTTCCCCCTGCAAAAAGAAAATGGTCTACAGTCTCATTTGTTAGAGCACAACCATCACACAATCTCTATAGAAAAGTGGCTCCCCAAGCCATACTGTCCAGATTAAAAAAGATCCCTGTCAACTGGCATCCCCCTCTTCTGCTTTTTCATATTCACTGGCTGGTAGCAAGTTGAGGTATCATTTCCAAATACAACACAAATTGTTCGTGGTAAAAAAATGTGAAAAACATCAAGAGAATAGATGAGCAGAGGAATGACTCTGCTGAATTCATTGTGAGCTTCTCCAAACCAGTATTCTAGCACTTGCATGGTCAGAGGCAACAGCCCTATCCCTGTCTGATACTTGATACACATCTAAAATCAAACAAAAGATGCAGATGTATTACAGTTAGAATACAGCTTCTCTTATGACAGCTATGTCATTAAGGACATGGATTACTTGCTTTCTTATCCAAGTAGCTCAGCTCTTCCATCAGCTACGATGATTAACAAGAGTTCCACCACAAGGCAGCTACCCCAGTAGGTAAAAAACTACTCTGCTTCTGAAATTTTGCAGAGAATGAGGCAATCTGCTGGGTACCTTTGTACTACAACAGCAGATTTTTACCACCAGCAATTGGCAAGTGTGAATTTTAGGCTATTCCAGCTACCATACAGAGAAACATTTCAGCACTCTCACCACCATATTATATCCACAGTGGATAGTTAACACGAAGGAAGCCATCACAATGGTACAGTCCTGCAGTGTGAAGTTCTTGTTGAACAACAACATAACAGCCTTGCTAGAAGAAATATGCATTTATGACTGGCAAGCATAATGCAGTGTAATTTTTAGAGTCATCATAACTAAAGAGGGAACCCCAGTTCAGATGAACATCCAGAATTAAAAGCTACAGAACAAAAATAAGCACACTGCACTCAGCTTCCTTTAAATTAAGTCAACTGCGTGGAAAAAAAATGAATGCAATTTCAATTCCATATATGTAAACCAAAATTTAGGTTTTTGAGGGTTTGTTGCGAGGCGTTCTGCAGGATGTCAAATACCACATCCACAGCTAAAGACTACCTGAAGTGGTTCTACTTCTGCTGTACCTCTTAACCATAAGCTGTTGAAAATTTTAGGGCCCAGCACAGCATAAAGCAGGTAAAAAACAGAGATGCTCTGTGTTTGCTATTCTTACATCTCTTTAGAAATCTCTACTGGTCTTTTCTGAGCAAGAAGGGAGCGTGAAAGGGGAAGAACTTTTTTGTTTTGCTCTTCCATTCTCGGTGCACATCAAGTCACTTCACTCTTCAAATTCCTAGAATAAGGTTAAAATTGGATGCAAATGTTTCCTTCCTGGCAGTTTATATTTGGATTTTGGGACAATCTAAGATTCATGTAAAAAGGCCACTGGATAATGAATTCAACACTCCCAACATGATCATCATCAAGGCCACAGGCACAGGCTCTAGCTCCTTGTAGCTAAGAGGGAGCACCCTTGATGTTTGTATGTCAAGCAAAACTGGAGCAGCAGCACTCCTCTGCAACCTCTACCCACCCAGCACCTCAGCTGGAGAGGCTGTTTGTCTGTCAGACGGACAGGGCACTGCTTTCTTTCCAGAAGGTGAAAGGTACTATACATCTCCTGCATGCTCTCCAAAGCCTACATTGAGAAGGTTTCAGCACCTACCTGGGTTAAACTAGATGGGCTATTTTTGCTCCTGCATTTCTATTAAAGTGCAGGAGCAGAAAAACCCTCACAGCCCATACCCACGATTTGTCTGTAGCTTCTACACAGTTCAAATCACCAGAGCTCCAATAATATGTGAGTCAGAGAGATGGTACAGATTCAATGCTTCCAAATGCACAGTGGGAAAAATCTAAATCTGGGCAAGTATCAAAACACAAATGCCTGATCAACCCTGTGGGCAGCCCTGGCTCTCTCGTCCTCAGGACATGGTGACACCGCTCTCTTGCCCCAAACTCAAGATTGTACAGTCATCTGCTGTTTACTCCATCATGTCAGTGCCTGCAACACCTCATGGCAAAGGGCCCCTCAGGGCTGTGCTTTTGAATCCGGCTGGGGTTGGGAGAAGGCTTTAGCTTCTTTCAAGTCTCCGTGTTTCCACACTGGTGACGCACAGAGCAATATGGGGCACCCAAAAGAGAAAACAGACCAAATTACACATCCAGTGAATGCCATGCCAAAGCAGAAGCCCAAGAGGTGACAACTACAACCACATCCTGAGCTTTGGCACCAGCACAGGACACAAGAGGACTGTAAGAGTGCCATGCATTAACCAGAGGATTTCAAATGAAACCATGTTAGAGGAAGCAAGAAGCATTAACCACCAATGCAGTCCTGTCTGAGAAGTTAGATTGCCTTAGTCCAAGAGATTAATATGCATTCCCAGAGTTCAGAGAACTCGTTACCTCTTGACGGTATTCCACAGTACAGAAATACTTATCTCTCTAATGGGCTCACTGTAGGGGCATGGAAGTCCAATTACAAGCTCCCAGGTCTTCAGACTAAGGGTATGGGAACATGACTAAGTTACTCTGAGGAACTTAGGGTGCGCTTGAGTCTCAAACACTTTGAGAGGTTTCTACAGAAACTGCCCGCGCACACAGTCTCATGCCTGCAGTAAATACTGAGCACTTCACTCTCAGTATCACAGGCAGACACTGTATGCACCACAGGCAGTTCATAAGCAGTAACTGATAGGAAGCACTACCTTCAGTGTTTCTCAACACAACATGGTTGTGTGCTTTCACCCTGGCTAGGAGCTCTGCAGAACAGGAACTATTGGCCAGTGGAATGGCTAAAGCCACCCACATGAACTGGGCAGCATTGGCTCAATTTAAATCACAGGACTTAGTGTCACAGGAAGAATTTAGGCTCAAGGCAGCATGAGACTAGGTGCATTGGTTCAACTAGTACTACTGCGTCTCAAGGAGATTTGCTAAATCCCTGACAAATAGACTGCTGAGGAACAGAACTAAGTCAAACCCATGAAAGCCCTCTGGAGAAACTGGAAGTGAGCCTCTCTCATCCATGAGCACCTCTGCCACCACTTTCAGTCTTCAGTGGGCCCTTTTACTTGCCTTCTAATGGCTTCTGACACCACTGTGAAACATGCACACAGACCATCATACCTAGCTTGTATTTTTTATTCTTTTAATATCAAAGCATCAAGCCAGCAGAGTATCATTATAGTTTTAGAAGCTGCACAACTACCTGTTAGTAAGTAGGCAGTTAATTCACCTCCCTCCAAAAAGGCCAAACACGGTGATTCTTACATGTACACGACACACACATCATGTCTAACCTGTACCAATAAGTGAGGCAGCAGCTTCCTCTTGCAAATTGCTAAATATGAAACTCAACAGTGCATTTGTTTGGATATATTAATAATGGAAAGAAAATCTAATCTAGGAACAAAAAGCAGAAATAATTTTGTTAAAGACTGAAGCTGGTGTTGAATGTTTCAGACACAAGCTACTGGACTTACCCTGCAGTGACTTTCCCAATCCCTGGCCCAGCTTCCACCCATGTTTCTGGAGTAAGCGGTGTCCAATATTATCCTGACAGACAGAAGAGAGAAAACAAACCAAAAATATTCCAATAATATATTCTTCCCTTCCCGCTGACATTTACACATGTGATGAGCAAGAGATTTTCTACATATATATGCATGCAAAAAAATGCTACTGAAAAGGCAATATATGCCCAATAAAAGGGAAAGACAAATGTCAAAAATTGCTGGCTAGAATTTTTCCAGGGGGATGGGGTATCAGGGACGGTCACTTTCTGATGGTGTGCTGGGCAACTTTTGTGCATCATGTTTAAAATAAAAAAATAATTAAAAAAAAAAAGCAATGTGGGAGAAAATAAAGTGTACCAATAAAAATTGACAGTAAAAAGCATAAAATCAAGCTATTTATACAATCATATCCATCACCTAGACAGCACCACTTAAGTATTTTTGTAAAGAAAATCTACAACGTGTTTAGTCATTTTGTTTGTGTGTCAGGCTTTTATAATACTGAGTAAGTTGTAAGTGCAAGACTGTCCCACCACTAGAAACCAAAACACAATCATAGCAAAATCCAGGCTAGACTTGATTGGGGTTTTTTTATATATGTATATATTTATATATATAAACTAGCATGCAGCCAATATTAAACTGAAAAAACAGTGAGGTTAGTAAAACAAAACAAAAAAAAAATCAATTAAATAAAATGAGCTCAAGCACAGACTGGGTGATGCATTTCACATGTAAACTAACAAAAATACTAAGATGTTAGAATGAAACAGGCCTAGCAATAAGTTAACAGCAAGGAACCATTAGTGCACGTAGGGGAAACAATAAGCATAATGTCTCATCTTCCAAAAAAAAAAAAAGCTATTTTGGAATAAGTGGAAAAGTACTGACGCAGCAATTAAGTGTCAGCTTTTGAAAACAGGGCTGAGCAGGGCTCTGTGTGGAATTCATTATGTTTTTATGCAAGATTCCTTCCCCCAAAGAAAGAACAAGAGTGCTAACGGCATCCTTGTAACCATCTAAAGCTGACAGCTTATCCCTTATTGATCAGCTTACTAGCAGTGACCAACTGTCACCTCCTCAAAGAAGGACCCTTGGTTAGGACTGTGTTCACCTTCTAATCATAAAAAAACCCCACTAAAAATCAGGTATGTATTTGTTGATTATTGTCATACAAGGCAAACCACAACTCAAGATATCACAGAAATACTCTGAATTATAACAGGCTATGAATCCATAACATTAAGTGGTACATGGAACCTTAAAATAAATAAAAAAAAAAATATATATATGCTGCACGTTTTTTTAATTAAATTACCAAGTCGTCAACAGAAATCAGAATAGCAGTGGTTTTTTCACTCACTCCACACTGAAGAAAATGACCACATGGTTTGCAGAACTTTGGCGAATCAGCTTGAAAGACACAATCTTCCCAAAGATATTGGCTGCATGGATACATTTTTCCTCAAAAAGATTCTATCAAGTATAATTTTTTTTTCTGATATACTATAAAGCAAGACATTTCACCTCACTGTATTTTTCAAGGCAACAGTGTACAGCTTTCCCACACTACCTGCTCTCCCCCAGGAGATAATTAGGGCTACATGGGGAAAAAAATAAAAAAAAGGAGAAGTAAGGAAATGTCTGGTTATAAAAGCTTAAATCAGTATATGCAAAAAAAGGAAAAATGAACAAATATGGATTCCAACCACAAACACCATGGAGAAGACTATCTGTTCAGAAGCGTAGGAAAACTTACCTGCAAACATAGCTGCTACAGACCGTTTTTCTCTAACGGCCACAACAACTGTACAGTCCTTCATGCAAAAGGGGCCCGAAGTTCAAAGGTTTTGTGGATAACGCACTAATTGTTCTACCATTAGCATTGCAACTGTATCTGACAAAGGATTATTGAATCCGATTTTAAAAGCTGGTGCTGACAAAAATGGCTGCTTTTTCAAAAAAAGGACAAGTACTTTGCAATCTTTTGCTAAGTGGAGATGAGACATTGTGCTGACTGTGTTGTGTTATGAATGCACTAAAATAAAGACAGATGAAGCAGTATGCTATTTCCAAAAGCAGTGCAAGTGGAGTGAAAGCATTTCCATACGAACCTGGCTTTAAAAACTGGGCTGTCAAAAGAACAGTTAAATGTAACACAAAGTAAGAAACTGTCCAATCACTAATGGTAGTTTTTCTTTTGCTTTGTTTTCAATTCACTGCTTGCAAGTAATGTATTTATTAAAGAAGAGTGAAAGCATAAAATAAATTCAACAAGTCAAGACCAGCTGGGAGATTCAAGAGCGGTGTGTTGTGACTGACACAGTGAAGGGGTAAACAAATGTTAAAGGGAAAAAAGAAAAATTTAGAAGGGTTATACACATTAGCACCACTTTTACAAAACCACTCAAGAGGATGGTCACAAGTTGTTTAACATAAATTGGAATCATGCCTGAGTATTATCCTGTCTCAGTTCCCAGGAAGGGGGTGGGGGTGTTTGCCCCCCGTCCCCCCCAATCACTTCCATTTGTTTGCTTAAAATTAGGAAGTAGTTGTAACTGCTTAAGTATTACTGAAATGAAATGGAGCATCTTCTGCTTCACTGAATAGGGAGAACAACCCTAAGAGTTAAATATTAACATTTGAGTTAGGACCTAGTCATTAGTCTTCTCATTTCTAGTCATGTTCAACTTTCTTCCTCCATTTCAAATCACTAATGCAGACCTCTCACAGAGGCAGACCAGCAACACTGCTCTTCAGCGTAAATGCTGCCCTAAAAATTAAATTATGGAAGGCCAGGCTTGCTAGGCTCCATGTGAGAGCCATTCTGCAAAGCCCGGCGGCCTGGGGAGTAGCTGGAGATATTAGGACCAAAATTTGACATGGGGCAGCAAATGTTGCAACAGCTGGCAGCTTTTTTTAAATTGCATTTAAGTGAAAGTTCTGTAAAAGCATGGACCCTTTCACATAGAAAAGAAGCCTTTTTTTACACCAGACTTCCTGTCAATGTCAAGAACTGTCATTCCTTTTGAATAAACTACCCTCATGTTGTAGCAATTTTCCTACAGGAAGAGCTGCAGCAATCTACAAAAATGCCAACAGCCCAACAAGGAAATCTCCCTGTTTCTTGGTGAAGAGCTGGCACAAGTCTCCTCACTTTCTTACACTATCATTTTGGAGCTCGTGTTACAGCCGCAATAAAAATTATTGAGGCAGCCAAAAGAAGTCTCCCAATAGCTATTTCAGCAAGCGAGCTCTCCTTACTGTCCAAACTACTAACAACAGCAGCGGTATCTGTATGGGCACCCAGTCATAGAAACAATGCTGGACACCAGATTGCGTGATGCTCAGCGTAGAACAGAGTGGCTCGGCAGGCTCTTGATGGAACAATTTACACATCCCAGCATGACTCTCACCACTTTGGAGCTGTTCAGTAGTGATCATTTCTATTTACTGATAGAGAACTTTGCATTACAAATGAAGTGTAACTTTTCCAAAAGCACGCAGGGAATGTAAAGGTCTTGACTTCACCAAACTTTCATGGGAGTTGGCTAAGCTACTTTGGAAAAACTTCATCCAAAGTGACCTCCAACAGTTCAGACTGGCCTCCCCAATTCCTCATCCTGTGCCCTGACAAGATGCTCTTGATTGCTTTCTATGGGTATCAGTGATTCCTGATGTCAGGATATCCCCAGCACAAATTTCTGACAGAGGTTTGGCCAACAGAAAAAAAATGCATACAATGAAAAGATGCATACAAGAACTGAAAGGTTTTGATGACATTATGTTGGATATAAATCTGCAGTCGGTGGACTGAGCTGCATTATGGATAAACCAAAACACTAGTTTTGCCTAATACAGGTTTTCTGTAAGATCCCCACGTATCATTTTCACATCTTTCATCTCTCAGCATCAGCAGGAGCCATAGCTCTCTTGAGTGGATTGTAAACTGTGCTGACTGTGTATTGAGGAATCTATAAGCAAGGATTGGATGCTACTGGGTGAACCCATGCAAACAAGAGGTTGAAAAGATTCCCAAAACAAAACCTATAGCTCACTACAGATGACACAATGAAGACTAGAGAGAAAAGCCAAATAGTAATGCTACACCATTCAGCTTCAAGAAGCACATTATTTATAGCACTGTCCACATATGGCTACTGCTAAATGTCAAATCAGCAGCCTCATCAAATTACACTTTGGAACTAGTGGAGTCCACAGATCTGTACAGATATACAGTGCGACAAAACCCAGCTTCAGCTCATACAGTCATCTACAATAGCCTGTGATCATCAAACAGCTACCAACTGAAGCCTGAAACCTTGTGTAGTTCAAGGAGCTCCTTGTGTAACTGAGCAGAATTAGAGAGGGCAGGGGGGGAAGGAACATTTGTTAGTTATGACAAGGACAAACTAACAAGCTCCAGAATAAGTGGGGGATATGCAGCCTAGCCTCCAACCTGCAACGGCGACAGCTTGGTACGAATCCCTGACATTCTGCATACTGCCTGCATGGGGAAAGGGCTGCTTTCTCGTGTAGGCTCTAAGGGTATATTGCTATCTCCTACTTGATCTGTACTGCTGGGACAAAGAAAACCATAAATTCACAGCAACAAGATTCAGTAAACAAGTAGAAATAAGGAATTAGCATGAAGAAAATCTAGATTCTATTAAAGCTGCAATACTTTGTGATTTCCCATTCGAGTACCTGAACTCAGTGCACTTAAAATATTTTAAAACAAATGCATGCACCTTCTTCAATTTAAAAAAGGGTTAAGTGCTCTGATTTTTCAAGGACACCAGACACCAGTGGCGCCACTGACGTGAACAGCCAGTCTAAGTGCAGCATCTTTCAAACCAGAACAAAAAAAATTGTTACTTGTGGGAGAAAAAAAAAAGGAATTTAAAAAATTAAAAAAAAATCAGTATTTGCAGCTATGAAGAGTCCATTGATATGAAATGTTTTCTTCGACTTATTAATGGAAAATAGCTGGCTTCTCAGTTAGGCTACATACATCCACTAGCTCATGTCAGCTCTATTTTCCATAAATGTACTTTGGTTATAGTCGCATGTTTCAGTCCAGACATCTTTGGCCTAAACAAGCTGTACAAAGCAGGATTTCCACAAGAACAAAAATACAAGTACACTAATTGAGGACACATTTCAACATTGTAATGATCTGTAGACTCCCAAACCTATTTTTCCAGCCACCTTTGAGTTGCATGCTGTAGCAGTACAGTCAGCACCTCTCAACAGATAATGCTGCAGAGATGGATCTCACTTCAGCAGTAATTGTCAAATGTATACTTCAAGTGAAACCCACTGCCCCCTGGAATTTCCAAATGCAAGCTACCTTTAGTCTTTAAAGCATTTTCGTATTACTAAGATGATGTGAGAAGCTGCAAGAAGCACACTTAAGAGAATATACTTAATACACTCTTAAGTCTGTAGAATAACCAAACTTTAAACTTTTAACTGGAAAGTGCCTTGATCTGCTGTTGTTATAAGCACCCTTCCTCGCATAAAGACATCTGTCATCCAGACTATTTCCATAATGTGAAACACAGGCTCTTACTCATTATTCTGAGCAGACTCCTTTTTAAAGGTCAGTTGAATTGCTAACAGAGAACTGGTTAAGGATTACAAAACAATTTGTTATTATTCAAATATTTAGATGTGTGGTATTTGCAGATTCTAGACTTGCCCTTACTCCTTCCCTCTCAATTTCAGTTCAGGGATGCTATCCACATCTGGGTGAGCAAGCAGCATAAAATACAAAAAGGCAGAAAAAGCAGTATGAACACCTCTTTCCTAGTGAAAACTCTTGCAGGAGAGGTGCACCACTAAACTCTGACAAGAAAACCATCCCTTATTTTAATGTGTGTAATTTGCCAATTTAAAAAGCACAGAGGTCATTAATAGTGTGGAAGCAAAATCATTTTCACAACCATCAGGAAACTTGACAAAATTATTTATGCTTCCCAGCAACAGATTTCTTTTAAGAATCAACAATGTATTTAATGAAGACCATGTGAAGATTAACCTTAAAAGTGACCAGTTTGTTTCTGACTGCAGTTTCTGACACCGGACTTGTTTATGAGACCAAAAAACCACCCTGTGCAGCAGTCACAGCTTTTAAATTCTGGGACTAGCACATGAAGCCAGCTCAAGTATGCTCTGACACAGAGCACAGCTGCTGTGAGAATGCAGAACATACATTTATTTACTCAGTTCCTTGACTCCTTCCAAGATTTTCATGTCCTAGGCTAGGGGTCTTACACCTCAAATGCTTGTTTCTCTTATTACAGACAAAAGAAGAGTGAAACACACTGGATTTTAAAGTAAGAACAATTTGAGATTTTAACTCTTCTCCCAAAGAAGTAAGCCACTCTCTTGCCCTCTCCATCAAACTGTTCTCAAATTTAACCATTAGACTGAACTGTACACATTAAAACCTACCAAAAACTTGTAAAGATTAATGTCCCGATATTTGGATAGTGATACATATGAATATATATATGAATAAAATATATATGAATAAAATATAAAAAGTGTAATTGAATTTAATTTTTCTGCTGCAGTTCAACATTAATCAAACTGCAACAAAGTATTACATCTGCAGATGATCCAAGCTGCACGGTGAGCCTATGTGCCCATGTTGTTGGGTTCAGTGTACTTGTTCATGTTTTACATACTTCTGTAGGTATCACTCCCTTCAGAACACCAAAGAGATCTAATCTGCGACCACTTCTATTCCTGTTTGGGAAAACACTTTTAGAAGTCAGGTAAGCAGTCTAGTCTGTAAGTAGTACTTGAATTATTTTGAAATGCTAATTTCCAGCATGGCACAGAGTTGTCTACCAACAAGCATTTCTCATTATGTTTACATAAGGAAACAAGCTCAGCATTTTAATTAAAATCCCCATATCACAACGTAAGACTGAAGTATTCAGGAGAACATTGAATACAAATTCCCACCTCTGCAGCATTATCTCATGCGTCATCAATTACTGCCATGCCTAAATCTAGCATCATGCCAGCACATTAAGACAGTAGGTACTATATGCAGTGTTCACTGGACCAGAAGAACAGAAATAAGAAGGGGGAAAGGAAACCCTAGAGAAGAAATTAAAAAAGGCAGACCGTGCAATACAAACCAGATCATGGCTGCTTAGCTAATATGGGCCAACTGCTGCGGAAGAAAAATGTCGAACACCCCAAGTTGTATAAATTTTTTGTAAACATCTAACACACACACAAACACACACAACACCAACCTACAAAAGAATGAAAAATATATATTGATCTTTTGCTAACACTATGTTTCTTCTAAGTGCAGACTAATGTGAAGAAACTTTAACAGAAAACTTAAATTATTAATAGGGAAAAGAAACACTTGACAAGTACTTTCTTAACAAACATCTAGTCTTAACCAGATCACCACTAAGTGATCCTCAATTATTCACTACAAGTTTTCTTGCTCTGGTACTGAAACTGCAAATGAAACTTAGCTAAAGCTAAGTGCCAAACTTAGGTCCAGTTTAGGCTGAACAAGCTATTGTGCCTAAGACTAGCAGAAGATGCTTTGCATAGAGAAAAATTAAAAAGCTCTAAAAAGCTTATTTCCCCATCTTAAAGTTGTACTCTCCACACCTAATTCAAAGTAAAGCAATACTTTACAGAAACTCACAGTGCAGTTTCAGATTCATGGGGAAGGACTGCTATACTAATACTGTAATGCATCCGTGTTTCCGTACTGCCAGATGTCATTCTAACACTTTATATTTTTGGGAAACTACTGGTGTGTTAAACTAAAAAAGGATCAGAATACATTTTACTACACTATTCCATCACATTCGCATATAAATTAAACTGATTCTTCAAAGAAAAGTACAATAACTTAACAAAATAAATATCTGTGAATGAATGTATTATTTCAAATAATTTCTGAAATATTATGTTGAACTAAAATTTCAAGTTACCTACTGTTTTAGGAGAACTACTTAAAAGATTAAATCCCAGGCCCACTTAATCTCAGCATGCAATTTATCACAAAAATTAACCCTGTACTGACAAAAAGATGCCCACTCCTATCAAATTTGACTGCATTCATGTCAAGTACCATCCAATCACAGCCTAATTTTTGGTGGGTTGATGATGCTGATAAGTATGTATCTTACCGATTCGATAGGCTTGTCTAGAGATGCTTGCTCTATCTCCAGGTGCCCTTCTTCGTATTGATCAAAGTGATTGCCCTGTAAAAGAAAAGGAGGGCTGGGTTAGCTCTACAGCAGAGAACGCATTTCCAAGGGTCTAGTTTCAAGATTTCAGTTTGTATATAGTGTTACATTTTATATAATTTTGCTAACAAATGAACTTACTAAATACAAACTCAATTCAGTATATAGGCTACAAGAACAAAACAAAAAAATATTTTAAAACCAACTAAGCCAATTTGATGATAATCAAACTATCAAAGTTGGCAAAAAATCAAACATTTACGATGATAATACTTTTGGGTTTTTTCTTTAGAAAGTCTGTGAAAACACTGACCATAAGCACCAGTGCTGGCCTTAAAACCAGACAGGACAAGAAGCAGAAGGAATTGACCCCACCACCACTACAAACGGGTTTTTTGTTGTCTTTTCTCTTTTAAAGAAGAGTAAGGCTTTCCTTGAAGCAGGAAATCCAAATTGCTTGAGGCATACATTTAGTTTCACACACCTTAAACCAACAAAACCCCACAGTGGTACCAAACAAAACCTCTCCCCATGCCCACAGCACTGGTGCATGGTCTGGAGCAGCCCCTTCCTTGTATCTAGGCAGCTGCACAGCAAACGATTAGTAGAAGTGATCCTCCAACACTCAAAAAAGCCCTTAGTTTCAACCCTGAGCAGTCCCCCCAGGCAGCTGACCATGCAGCCACACAAGCACGTATGCTGGCACAAAGAATGCCAGGATGCACGCGCAGAACTGCTTAATCCAGACGCACCAGCTTAAAGCATTTGTGAGCACAGTACCCAAAACTGCTACACAAAAAATAACAGGACTGAGGAACACATCTGAGTAAAGAAACAGACCAAGAGATACACAGGGAAGTGTACTAATAAAGTGTGCAGATATTCACAGGGCAAAGAAAATGCCACAAAGAATGATAAACCCAGGCACGTTGCTTCCTTACACTCTTGGAGCAACTCCTTGCAACATCTTTAGTCCTATAGGCTGGTCATGTATAATAATTAAAGGGATAGGAAAATTAAATAGGACTGTTATTATGGTGTACTGAGCCCAACCTCCACCAACATACACCATGCACACTTCTAGATTGCTGATTTCTGAACAGGGCAACCTCTTCCCTACCCAATGGTGCCACGTAAGCACAGGGCAACACACAAACAACAGCCACTGGAGTAGAGACTGGAGTCAACCAATCTTCCTCAAGCATCCGCTACAGCAAAATTCAATCTTTCCATGCTTTTGCCTGGATATTAAGCATACAGGGTTCATAAGCTAGGAAGGCAAATGGCAGTCTCTGTACTCCAGAATAGTTGTTAGTGCTGGAACACCATCAGTGTGAATGGCCATTTCAGGCCGGGTGCGGGTGGGGGAACAACTCTGTTGTAATTTCAGAGGTTTTGGAAACCTCAAATTCCTGCCACTGCAAACATAGTGAACCATTTTTGGCCATTCAATAGGCCTATGATGTACCACTAACATCCACCATCGCTAACACATACCTGGAAAGGAAAAAAAAAACCACCGACTTTCTAGCTGCAAACTCAAAAGCAAACAGGAGAGATGCCTGCAGCTGAGATTAGCAGAAAAGCTATTGAAGGGGGCTGTTTCAGTGGGCTCTCCTAGGTTGCCTGAGCACTGCTCAGCATCACAGCCCTGTGAAACCCCAGGAGGTGCTAAGACCTTGGCTGTCGTCCCCTCTTCCTTTCCCAGGCTCCGCAGTGCCACTGAAATCCTGCTGGCTGCTCAGCGAACACCAAACACCTGACAGTTTTCATTTACATCCCAGCTCTGCAATTACTTTGAGAAGGAACACCTAGCACCACTGCCAAGAGAAACATGTTGTCACTCTCCTCCTTTCTACCAACACCAACTTTTCCTTCTGCAAGAATTTTAATGAAAGCCAGCATGCAAAAGAACAAATTACAGTGTAACGGACTGCCTGTTGGAATTTTACAAGCCAGGCACCAGCCTCCAAAAATCCTCTGGAACAAGTGTTTGTATCCAGTGATGCAAATCTGCAAGAGACCATCTTGACAAAAACCTGCTGCCAAGAGAATGTGCTTTGATGCTGGTACCCCAACCGCCAGCCTATACATCATCTGCAGTCCACAGCAATAATTCCCACAGGCCGTGCTCTGCTCCCAGTAGTCTTCTTTCCCATGGCCTCTCCAGAGCAAATTTGGGGCTTAATCTGCAGGCAGTAATCCACTTCCATCCATTTTTTTTTGGACAGCCTTCAAGGAGCAAGCTGAAGGCAAACTTACTATGCACATGCAGTCATTGAGCTGCTTAAAAATGCTAGTAATTCTTGGAAACAGGCATAGTATAGATGTACAGACTGTACGTGTGTACGCTGTGAAGTCAGGGAGCCCAGCAGGGAGAAGACAACACGAAACCTGCCTCAATGGCAGGACACAGCCCAGCCTTCCAAAAAGTAGCACCCAACACAACAAAAGCAGTGAAGAGTGCACATGCTGTTAATGAATTGCACTGCTGAATGCTAGCTAAAACACATTACTAAAACTTCAAATATAAAAAAAATTAAATCCATATAACATCTAGTTAACAAACATTTGAAACACTCTCAGCAAAAACAAAGACATACTTCCCCCCTGCTAATTTCACAATGTGATTTGCTGCCTGCAGATAGCTCAGAATATGCCAACTAAATTACCTGGAGCTAGCAAAATATTTCTGCCTACTCACCATCTCCTTTGGTGCACTGCCTGCCAAGACAGTTAAAATTGTTTTGACAAAGGCAAGGGTCAATTCCAGTTTGAAAGCATGCCTTGCTGATTTGAGACTTTACAACTCGATTCTTCTGTGCTTAAAAACAATGTCTCCTCCCAAAAGCTACGCAAAAAACTGAACACTCACTATGTCACAACCAAATGCAAATAAGTCAGAAAGCAAATAAAGCCATTCTCTCTAAGTTCTAGTGATCCCACTATTATCCACTTGCTATACTTGGGGGTTTATTATCTACTTTATATCTACTTTAGGGGTTTTGTTACTGGTAATGAGAGTGGGAACAGGTTGCTTGTTTTTACAAACAGCAATACTAATACTAGAGCTTTCAAAAGAGACAGGGTGCTTCCCATCACCTTGAACTCCTGGGTATGCAAATGCCACCTAAGCACACAGGAACAAGCCCTGGTGGGATGCTGACAAACTGCTTGCTATATTAGGAACTTGCCTGTTACAGTCTTGGTAATTAAAGGCATCAGAATAACAAAGTGTCCAAACTGAATTGAAATCAATGCTCATCACAGAGACTGTTCTTTATTTATCAATACTTAAAACAAACGATAAAGGAAAAATTCCCCTTCCACCATAAAGTAACTCGCCCTGGAAAAAAGCAAGAGGATAATCCAACAGTCATACTGAGGTCAAATTTCTAAGCATGTTCAACCTGATGGTGCCTAACAAGCAAGGATAAAAAGGGTTCTCACTTTTGGGGCCACAAGAAACTGCTTGTTAAGGCAATGTTGTCTGCCATCGTGATGATCACAGCCTTTTGGAGCTGGGACTCTGTAGTGCTGGAGGCAGCACAGTCTATCCCTTTGCCTCCTCATCCCTGGAGATGGCTAAGGAACAAGTTGGGGGGAATTCCATCTGTTTTCCTTCTTTTCCAATCCTTCAACCTGGCACATCAAATGGATCTATATAACATTTCTGCTTTGCTGTATCTTAAGACAATGAATCAAAGGAAGAGAAAATACTTTAACATTTAAATCTAACAATTAATTAAACCCTAAATGTTGAATCTGAGAATAAACTACATTTCTGGCAAACATGAACCATAAGCACAGACCACATTTTAGTATGATTTTGATCTGTGTCTTCTGCAGACTTGAGGGATGCTTCCCTCTTCAGAGTAAACCTTTAAGTGAAAAGAATTCAATCCCTACAAAACAGATACCAGGCCATAAAATAACAGCTGCATTAAAACCAGCACTATTCAAAACCTATTCCCAAACCTTCTTCCATGGATGACTAGTATAGAGACACAGTAAAATCCTGGCCCTGCTTGCTAATGACAAGGTTTCCACCTACCACTGTGGACAAGGATTTCAGGGCTGCATGCAGTGCCCTTCTCCCTCTCATCCTCTGCCCCTCCATTTTAAAGCTGCCTGTATCAGGCTTCCTCACTTCTGCTTTGTAAAACAAAATGTGTTGCACTGCTTATATTACTTTCTTACAGACACTACCTCCATCCTAAAACAGCAGAGCAAATAAGATGAGAGGCTTCCACTTAAGCATAATTTACTGCTATCACTTTGTGCGCTCTGACACTAGGTGCTTCACTACAAGCATACTGAAATTCAATATATTTTACTACTTGGATGAGAAGCAAGGAGAAGCCTTCAACATCTTAACATTCCTTAATATACACCACACACACCATTTAGTTTCCTTGTTCCATTCCCTCCAGGAGCCAATATGTTTGCATCCTGTAATTTTTTTGTGTAATACCATGCCAACTTTGGCTAACTACCCTTTTTGGTTACTCACAGTCACATGTCCTCTCCTCTCTCCTCCACTTTCCCATTGCTTGACCTTTGCACGAAGCTCTTCACCAAACCTTATGTCTTAGAGCCCCCACACATTTAACCACTGAGTTATAAATACAGCATTTGAAAAATCACCCAACAAAAGCTGCCTCCATGCAGGATTTTAGACCCTTATTCTCCCTTATTTACATTGTAAATACCTCAGAGCACTGGTCCAACAAATGCCATTTTCTGAAACAATTCAAGTTAAATAGCTAAGGGAAAAGAGTGCCACTGTTTCTTTCTTACTTAAAAGATCCCAAACCTTGTAGCAGTGAGACCCAGTCAGTATCATTGAAAAAAAAAATTTTAAGAACTTAACCACACTTTCATCCTAAAATCTTTAGTGGCAAGAATTGTTGCCAATAAATGACTCAATGCAAGCGAAATGAATTGTTCATTTAAGCCCATTTATCAGAACAAGTTTAGTATCACAGAATTATTTCTCCCCCCTACATAAGGCACCTTTTCACGAAGGTGGGCAAAGACAAAGCATCTAAGGACACACAGATATTACTGGGCCGGGGGGGGAGGAACATTCGAAAAGCATCTTCACAACTACAAGGCAGAAGAAAAATATGCTCTCTCTCCTTCCCTCTCACTCCCCCAAAACGGTGTATCCAAAACCAAACCCAACTTCTGAACGCTGCATTTTCTAAGTTAGCCTACAGCATCATCAATACAAGGAGGAAAGAATGATGAGTCACTTCAACTGCTTCAAGGCTATTAGACCTCCCTGGATATTAATTACTGGACTGCTCTTTACAATCTGTCCAAGCACAGAGGATATTAAGATGTCAAGATGCAGAATACATTCCATATAGTGCACGTTCCTGATGTGAATTAGTGGTTTCTTTTATGAACAGCCCTAACTTATCCATGTATTATTTCAAAAGAAAAGTAAATGTGGCAGTCTACATTTCAGTAGCTAAGCCAAACCTTGAAACAAGGCTCTCATGCAGACATGGGAGAAAACTACAACAAAAGAGTAGTATAATGGAGACGTGAAAGCAATGGTCTTCTTTCAGAATGCCTTCATTCAGCTGTCCTTTCAGTTACTGCTCAACAAGAGAGCTCAGTTACATGAACATTATTATTAATATGAAAGAAAATGATGTAAGTTACAAAACCAACAGAAGTAGGATACGAAGAACCTAGAATGAGAATACCTGGGGAAAATACTGCCTGCTCCACAGGTCACAGCGATGACGCCTTCAATGATGTGAACAGAGTAAAATAAGAAGACTCCAGCATAAAACCTATACCTAAGACCACTAAACCCAGTGATGACTGGGGAGGGAACATGCAGAATGCAGTTGCCGATATGTCAAAGCAGAAACAATCTATTTATGTCCACACTGAATTTCAGGACCAGCTTAGGAAGGTGCATAGAAACGTTTGTTCCCATGACCATGCAGATAACAATCTAAAGAAAGTAATTTTGCAGAAACATCTCACTACACTCACCGTCATTATTTCTTAAATGCACTGGAAAAGAGCACAACACTATCATGATTGCTTAACTGCACTTGGAAAGAGCACAGTATGCTCCTTAGATATTCAAAAATCAGTTTTACACTGGTAGAATATCAGGAAGAGACTCAACTAATAACATTTATATTGCATTTACTTTAGAAAGTGGCATTTTAAAACACTAAAGCAAATCAGCACCACTTGTGCATATTCTATTTATCCATTAATTCAATCAATAAACCTTAAAGTCTCAAAAATACTAAGTCAAGCCATAAAACCCAGGGTTGTTACCCACAAGCGCCACTTTATAACATTTAACCAAGCCCAGTCCCCATTCCTGAAAGCTCTGAAGTCATTAGGCTGCAAACCAGCAGCTGAGACACTGGGAATATCTAAAAAGAGAAATGAGTATCCACAAAAAAGGCTATTTTCTACTGTAGATAAAGCCAAGGCAGACTGTGTTAGCTACGAATCACAGAATATTTTGCAGTGCCCTCCAGTCTCTGCTCCTGCAACTGAAAGGCACAGCTGACATTTCCTGCAGCCGTCCCAGGACGGGTCAGCACAGATGCAAGGTCTCAACAGTTGAGTGCAGGAAACTGAAGCAGTTATCTAAACACAACTGAGCAAATAGCACCTCTCCACAATTCTTGCTGCCTGCACACATATGGCACCTTTACAGATCAAGGAAAAAAAAAAACCTCAGTGATTCCAGGAGCAAATATCCTATTAAATTTAAATTTTTCTTTTTTAAAGGAGGAGATTGAGCAGTTACAAGACCTTTAGGAGGACAAGGCACCTTAACATCCATCGGCTTTTTCCAAAGATGGCTCCTAGCACAACCCTCGCAAGCACTCCACATCCAGGACACCTGCGTCAATGTTGCTAGTCCAGCACCAGCGCAGCAGCCAAGAGAGACAGACACAAGACTCACTCTGCAATGACCTGACAGAGCACCAGGCTCTTGCCTAACCCAAAGACTAGGAATTTCAGCAAACCCACAATCAACATTCATCTCATTTTGTGTTGCATTTTGCATCTAGTCTCTTTTTAAAAATCTATCCAGCTTGGTCAGCTGTTGTTACCAGACCTGCCAGTTCCACACAGCTCTGAGCCCAACTGACCCACCTCTCGTTACACTGCCTGAAGGCAATACATACCACCGAGTGCGGCTATAGGGTTACACACAGGACAGAGAGAGATGAAAAAACAACTCCAGGCAAGGATCAGATATGAAAGGTATAACTGACAAGGTCTGCTAGTACTACCTCTTATTTTGTTTATTTGTGGGGCTCTATCAACTACATCATCTGCTAACCTCTCCAGTAAATTCAGCCAACATAGATGGGAGAGGGAAGGTGTTAAAGCCAAATCCAGCTCACCATAACTAATCAACTGTTTATTACACACAATCAAAACATAATGGGCTTATAATTCCTCCACAAGATCCATATTGCCCTATGTACACTGACTATAAATCTCAAACAGTAATTTATGCTGCCCTTTTAAGCTAAGCAGGACCTGATGACTCTATATGATGGAAGACCTCCAAAACATAATTGATGCAGACAACCATGTTGATGTTTAGAAAATCCATCCAGAGAATTCAAAAACAACTCCAGGAAAGCATAGCTTAGGAGTGTTTCTTGAATATTCATTACGTGCCCAGAAGAAAATACATTTTTAAGACCAATATTCACCTAGAAGACACCATCCAACCCTGCTCACACTGGAAGCTTTCTTGGATAATTTTAAAGGCCATGTGGTTTCTCAAAACTATAAAAAGCAATACAAAAGCAACTTTGTACTGGTACCTGGAAAGCCTTTGTTAATGCTTCCCAGAACAAAACCATCCTTTTTCCTGTTGTTCCCTGTAGTGACTGTAAAGATGCAAAAAAATTCAGTTATCCTTTCCTAGCAACACAGAGGTAAAGCATTCACAAACAACAGCTAGCATTCTCATAGCCTTCTGCGTGTTATAAGTCACCTTCCCAATCTCTTCCCTGTAAATAAGCAATATAGCTGAGTACGTACGGACACTGCACATCTTCACACCCTCCAAAATAGCTTAATATTTACAGTCAACATCTTGTGAAAGCTGCAGCAACACCTCATTGTAGGCAAACATACACATCAATTATTTTGAGAGTACTTAAAATGAAAATCCTGTCAATACAACAAAAGTAACCACTTAAGATTTGGATATGAATTTAAACTGGCAACTTTTGAAAGAAGCACCTTGTAATTACATGTTGAGAATCTGATGGCACCTTTTGTTTACCAAACTAAAAGTTAATTTTGATAGCAAAATTCTACCTGTTGAGTCCAAAAACACCGAAAAAACACCCGCCAGAACACATTCAAGACTACTTACAGGTCAAGAGCTTTAAACGGGGAAAATGTGCATATAAATACCTAGTTAGAGCTATCCAATTAAAAACATGTTCTACAGTTCAGAGATAAACAGCTTGTACAAAAAGAAGTGGAAGCCAGAAGCAGGTCCCTGCTTCGCTATGCTTTGCATACTTTGGCACCAAAGAACAATTTAACATCTTTCAGATTCCTTCTGCCACTACCAACACCAGCTATAAATCTGTTCCAGCACGAGGGATGCTGTTCAGCTCTTCAATGCTTCCAGCAACTGTACCGAAGAGTATTAGCATTAGTCACACTCACCCAATTTTCTCTTAGCCATTTCTTAACACACCTCAATGCAGAAGATGCTGCAGCTTCCAGCACCCACATTTTCATGACTAACAAGGACTTTGAAACAAGAGAAAGACAGAGAAAATACCCTGATGGGACAGGGTGCTAGTCATTTAATATCTAAGGTATAATTTATTTACCACCACAAACTTCCAAGCTTTCGTAGTACAGCCTTTCTTCTTTTTTTTCTCAATATGGTGTTTGACTTGAGAAAGGATTGTTTCTAAACAAAAACGTCACAGAAAACCTCACTCAGGAGCACGTTAACTAGATTCAAACTCCTAACTCATTCCACAAAGACTCGGTACCATTCAACTTTTTATCAACGACCAGAGGAGAAATAGAGCAACTGCCGACTCAGTTTGCAGGTCATGAAGCCCAACAAATGGTAAGCGACAACGTGGATGACGTGTTTGTACAGAGCAATCTGACCTGCATAACAGTGGCCTGAATTCACTAACACAAACTCTGTTTTCACAGAGCCCTGTACAAACACACCTGCAGCACAGGGCTGCACCCAAGCAGGCAAAAGAAATCCAAGTTAAAACTTTTTCATGCAATATGGTAGCAAAAAGAGTAAAAATACAGTCCAATGGTGTATAACAAAGGAACACAAAATAAGAATAAAGTAGTAAAAAAGAGTTTATCTCTGCATATTATACAGATGGAATCTATTCTAGACTCCTCTATGCAAGTCTTATAGTCATAAATGTGGAAAATTTTAAGATGTAGAAAGCCATAACAATGCAAAGAGAAAAGCAAAATGCCCTACAATAAGGGAATTCAGAGATCAGACCGTTAAGGCTCTCAGAAGAGGCTAGGGCTAAGAAATGCTATATATGCCCTCACATAAGAGAAGACAGTGTGCTGATGCGTGCTTTGGCATAGTAGAGAAGGACATAACAAGAAACAACAGCTAAAAGCTGAAAATAGAAAAATCTGAAAGCAAAATAAAGGAAAATACACCTTTCAGTGGCCAAACTACCAGAACTATCTACAAAGGAAAACATTCACCATCACCACTTGTCTTCAAGACAAAGAGATACTGTAGCCAAACGCTAATTCCTGGACTCCAAACTGGGTCAAATGATGGAAACGGAAGGCTAAGTGATACCTGGATATTTAAAGCAGACATCCTAATATCAACTTCTGGCTTTAAAACTGTGAATGGCTAAAATCTCAGATTAATTAATTGCTCATAGAGCTGCTTGAAGGTGGAAAGTACCAAGAATTACTACAGGTTTAAAACTGTATGGTAGGAGCAAAGTGTATGTCAGCTGAGGAAAAGTTGGCCAAGAACTGCAATAGTGCTTTTTGATCAGATGAACTCTTAAAGCTCTACATTCCCACACAGCAGGTGTTAGGAGACTAGTTAGGAGGGTTTGCTTTTGTTTTGGTGGAGGGGGTGACTCAGAAGAAGCTGAGATAGCTTA
>VYZV01014880.1:3631-23618 GCA_013401275.1 Pandion haliaetus | reverse complement strand
CCCACCGTCACTGAGGGGCTCGGCTGGGGCCAGAGGCGGCTCCCCCTTGGAGCTAGGGGAGCTTCCAGCAGCTTCTCATAGGAGCCATCCCTGCGGCCCCCTCCACGCTACCAAAAAAAAAAACCGGCACCACAGAAACCCATAACAGAACCTTACATTGCTAGGCCAGGGTTTGGCTACCAGAGTCAAAACAGATCTCTTGTGACCATTTCTTAGTACTTGCTGGGGTCCTCATGTGTGGAAACCCATGCCTGATTTTCATAAAAGCAAAGAATTTTTGTTTTATGAAGCTTGAACTGAAAAGATTTTTAAAAAGCTAGCTGGCGTGGTGAGTTTCCTCTAATGTGACACTTCCTCAAAGGCAAAATTAAGTAGGCTTTCCTCCTTTTTGTTGGACTGAGGTATTATTGAGAAAAACCAAACAACTTCTGGTTCTTGCTAAGACCTGAAAGCCTCCCTGAGCCAAATTAAACCCCCATTTCTGTGTGTCCCTGGTTTTGGATCCACCTCGTGTTTGAACTCTGTGTAAGCACAAGTCACCTACTTCTACTTACAGAGTAAGTTCAGTACCAGAACCAGCTTACAGTACAGTGCTGAGACAGGAGCCCCAGAATGCAATGTGTGTATCAGAAATAAACCTGTCGTATGAAAATTGTAAGGACAAGAGGAATTGCTTTGGCAATAGTTTCCATCAGAAGTCCCCAGGTACAAATAGTCTTTTAGGAGTTGGTGTTTCAGGTATGTACTCACTGCATCTAAAAACCATCTGAGGGACTAAAAAGCATATAAAGATCCACTTAGAAAGCAGCTACTCTTTAATAACAAGAAAAAAACAGCACTGCACGTCAACTGGCTAGCTTGGTAGGTCATCCTTAAACATACAATGACTGGAGGGCAGAGGCACTGTGCTGGTATTCATTGCCACTACTGCAGCAGTTTCTGTTCTGTTCCTCATTGCTCAGTGGCTGACATCCATCCCTGTGGATGTTTTTGTTGTTACGCAGAGCAGCTCTGGATTTGTGGTACGATTTTGCCGGTAGGATTTTTTGGGGAATCTGAGGAAGGTCTGTTCTATTGCTGTGTGCTGCAAAGCAACACTGACGTTTCAGGCTGCTGCGGTGCTACGATGCTTCTCTCATTGGAAAAATATCTGCATCACAGGCTTTGCCATGAACTGTGTCTCCACACCAGCCTCCTTTTGTCCAGTGTACAAGCTATATATATATATTGCCTGTTTAAATTAACAGTAGATGATCAGCACGCAGTCCTGCTGTGCACTAATAGCGCCTAATTGCTTTGACCAGCCTCACTTGGGACTCCCACCCGCTGGCTCTTTTCCTATTAAAAAAACCAACAACAAGCAGAGCTGGAAAACTGAAGGGGCTCGTTATACACCTCCTGGACAAGACCGGGCATGCAGTGCTGCTCAGAGATGATTATTTTTATGACTGTAGGCTCTAGAGACTCCCATCATTTCAGTAGCTTCTAGCATTAGGCACTGCCAATGGAGAGTGTCAGGGAATCCCATAAAGCTCCCTTGTCTAAAGAGGTAATATGGAAGTTTGGGGTGTGGAGAGGGAGACCACGGAGTGATTTATCAGTGCCACAAAGAAAGTGGTACTTTCTGTGAAAGAGGAAGAATTAGAGTTCGGCTTTCCAGGGACCTTGTATTTTTCCTCATTAATAATGACAGTTGGGGTATATGCAAAGCAGTGCAAGGCACCTCAACAGTTTTATCCTGTAGGTATTCTACAGGGTTCCTGCTTTGCTACTGTGTCTCCATAGTTAGAAGGTACTTGTGAAATATGTAGGTGACTGTAGTGTCAGCATGAATGCACCATCATGAAATCAGTAGATATGCAATAATGCAAAACCATAATAGGCGAATATATTAAGAGAAACTTAAATGCGAAAGGAAGGGTTGTGCATCTTCAGGATTTGACGCTCTCATCAGCTTTGCTGTTGAAAATGTGCCTGCTAATGTTCTGATAATAAAATTTCATGTAGGAGAATAGCCGTGGTATCAAGCGTGTTTTTTACTTGTTTCAGTCTGAGAAAGACAGAAAGGTATTGAACAAAACAGCGCTGTGTAAACAACTGAACCTGTGGTTGTGCTTGCTTGATGTAGCAAGGTATTACAGTCTCACCTAGCATAGAGTAAGTCTATTTAGCAACCCCTGCACAGTTTTCTCATTGTCATTCAGAGCAACCTAGTCTCAGAGTATATTTCTTCTGACATGTTTTATTGCCAGGTGCCAGCAGAGAAATCAGAATTTTGGTGGCTTCTACCATTTATTTTCTTCTTTTTTAATGTTATTAATCAAAGGCAATTCTAGGTGCATGTGTTCATCTTCTAAGACAGGAGAGAGAAACTTGATTCCCAATTTTAAATTTAGACGTAGATAGCCTTCCAAGGGTGGAGGGGGTGGTAGAAAGGGGAGAGAAGAGAACAATTTTTCTAGAGTAGAGAAATTCAAGCATTGCCTTATCTGGCTATTAAAGCTTTTAAAAAGGCTGCTAGCTACCACTCAAAGGCATACAATAGAGTTTTAGGATCACAGGGACACAGGACCAAGCCTACATCCGCTTTCTTTAGTGTCCTGTCCTCCACAGCACTTACTATCAAATGCTTCTACAGAAGGAGACTGTCCCTTCCCACCCATGTCATTCTCTGACTTCTCTCTTGTGTTTAGATATTGGTATGAGCTGTAAAAAGCCCAAAGACTAATATTCCTCACATTTAAAAAAAAAAAAAAAAGTAAAAAATAATAATTCCTTTCAGAGTCTATACAGACAGTGGAACAGGTTTGGAGCCTGGATTGGGTGCTGGAGCCTGAGGCAGGAGAACAGCAAGGTCCCATTTCCCTCTATGGGAATGTAAAAAGTCTCCTTGCCTGTGATGGACTGTATGGCTGTAGCTTACAAAGACCTGTGTCTCCACAGCCCCTGAGGTGTGATTTTATTTCCCTAATCTTAATCCAAGAACCTTTCAGCTCTGCTAGTTATAGATAAAACTATTTTCTGGTTTCTCTTTTCCCACACAACACCCCTGCCTTTGCTTCTTTCTCCTGGGCTGCACCCAAAAACCAAACTGAAGAATGTTCCCCCAAAGAAGTGTATGCAGTTGTTGAAAATGTCCCAGTCTCCACCTTCAAACGACTTGCTTAAAAAGCTGCCTTAGGCACATTGCTGACATGGGCCTCTCTTGGGAGCTTCGCCTAACTGGTCTGCTGTCCCCAGCCGTAAGCAACACCATTTCTGACCAACACTTGTGGTGTTTGCAGCCCCCCAGCCTGCCTGCAGTCAGGGCTGAGCCAGAACCAAGGCTCTGCTTGAACTCGAGTTGAAACCATCCAGCCTGCCAGCTAAGCATTCTTCTGGCTGAACTGGGTGCTCAGACCCAGGGCTGTTGTTCTTAGTCCTGCTCTTCTTTAGGGTTGCTAAGGGAAAAAGTCCCATCCTTCAGAATTTCTTTCTACTGACCAGTCTACAACTTCAACCAAAACCTCTTCCCTTCCCTCAAAAGGGGAACAATGTTGAGGCAACTGTATTTGCTGCATTCCCTACCTAGAAGGAAGCTGCTCTGATAACTGCAGCTGCTAAATACAGCAGGTCAATTGTGCATCCCATGGTCAGGAGAATAAATGCACTCTTGAAGGCAAACAGGAGTGCTTCCAGGAAGCCTCTTGGATCCATGTGATGATTTTGTCCTTTAAACTCTCAAATGATGAGCAAGCAATATGAGAAGGATACTGCTGAGATATTTTTCATCATTTTCAGCAATCGTTGCAGTTTATATCCTCTGTTTATATTAATAACTGTTTGCAATCTTGACACTGAAATCTGTTTTCTTCCCAGGAGCTTTCCCCTCCATCATCCATGCACAAGCTCCTGGTTAATTGAAGGCTGCTGGTAGGGAAATTGACTTTCTTTTTTTCTTTTTTTTCTTTACACTAGTAAAAGCCATGAGACTCTCTGTCTTTCCAGCCAGAAATAGCCTCGTTATCCAGGAAAAGACACTCAGCACTGGAAGAACAAGGGGAAAGAAGGAAAGTCAGGATGGTGAGATGTTGGCTGTGTCTGCATGAAGGAGGAAAGGTGAGCCTTTTATGAATGTACATAGGACTTGATGGTCTTGTGCAGAGAAGAGACCTTTCCCCCATTCAAGTATCTTTTATCCCGTCTTCACCTTCATCTGCAGGATCTGTCTAGAGATGGACATGTTTCAACTGTTGCAGCTTATTCCCCACCTGGCCCCATATCATAGAGGTAGATGCACAGGCAGGTACTGTCTGCTCAGCTTTGCCCCAGTGGCAGAAAGCAAACATAAAGCAGGTCATCACACATGTGCAATTGAGTTTCTAGTTGCTTTGCTGTACTAGGTATGTAGCCCACAAGATAGCAGGGAAAATCAACACACTGTCTTGTTCACAGTGCTGTCCCAGCCGAGGATGCACAGCATCACTGCTCGTTGGTAATTGTCTTACTGTGACTTTGGGTTCCCTCAGTTCAGATCTGCCTGATGTGTCCAGTTGTTGCTTCTAGGTCGCTGCTGGAATTGCACATTTTTGGTGGAAGGAGCCAATTAATCTTTCTGAGTGTTAATGTAGTGCTTTTGCTGTACTCTGGTGAGCCCTCGTTTGCCCTTCCTTGGCTGCTCCAGTGCAAATTGTGATAATTGTTATGGCAACGTGCCCAAAACAAGGAATTCCCATCTCAGGTAAGAAGAGAGATTCTGAGCTTGGGGTTTGGGTCTGGAGGTAGAGTTGCAGCCACTTTGCACACACAAGCGTGAACCCCGTTGGACAGACTGTGTGACTGTGTGGGTTCCTGACGGTCCTTCCAGGCCTGGCTCCTATGGTACATGTGGTGGCATCTGACACCATTGTGGTCATCTAGGATAGAGTTTCTATATTTCAAACTAAGTCAAAACAGCTTTTTGAGATTTTAAAATATCTCCCAGGATAGAAATAACAACACTCTGTGGTGGGATCATTTCAGGAGGCAGTTATTTTTATCTTCTAAATTTGGAGCTCCTCCCCCTCATTTTGTTCCTTGGGCTGAAATTTTCAAAAGAAGCAAAAGATTCAAACACAGACTCCTGGATCTGGAAATAAACTGAGGGTGATCTGAACATCCAGGTTCATGATGAGGCTTTCGACATTTTTTTGTGTAATCTGTGGATAGGAAATCAGATTAGTTATTCAGAACAAACCTGGCACATACCTGGAAAGGAAACAAAACTGAAGTGACTTTAAGCTCTGCCTGGTTTTTGCACCATCCGAGCATGATATGAGAGGCTGCTTCTCCGCTCTGCTGGCAGAGAAAACAAATGGGTGGTCAGAGAGAACAATTTCCAGTGCATTAATGGCAAATTGAAAAAAATGCATCAAAACAGGAGGCTCCATGTGAAGAACATCAATTCCCTTCACTCCCCATTTGGCTTGGGACAGCCTTTGATGAAAAGCATTATGTTGAAGTGAATGACAAGTGGGGAATGGAGGTGATGCATAAAGGTGGAGCGGGGAAAGAGTGCAAATGATGTTGGATCCTCACCACTAATCCATGCATCTTGCTGCTGGAATACAGTGGAGATGGATGGGAGAAGGCAGGAAGAAGTCATCTACTTGAGGAGGTTGCTTAACAGACAAATAGCTAAAGCAAAGGTACAATATACAGGCATAATAGTGAAATATAATCAGATTCCCATCAGCTTTTTCTGGACAATAACTCTGGTCTGTGTTCTGGTATAAACCTGATACCCAGTGCTTTACATCTTCTTCTCTTGGCTTCATTTTCAGAGGTCACGCTCTCTCCAGCAATGCATTTTACAGCAGCAACTGAGCTACTTGTGGACTTGGGTGCTGTAGTGTTTCACTGAGTTGAACAATAGATGTTGCTTTAAGGAGAGACTTCAGAGTGTGCAAGATCTTTATTTATTGTTTGTTTGGGAGATTCACACACACACATGAGGCTTGAGGCCTGGCAGGGCTTATATAAGACAGGAAAAGGAGTCCAGCTCCAGGACCCAGAGCTGAGTTGGTTTATCCCAGCCGTCCATTGAGATTCTGTAGGAGAGCCAAGAATTTAATCCTGAGTTTCAAACGTCAGATGAATGTTTCAAAAGCAAGCACATTTTTTTTCTGTTTTTTGCTTGCAGGTGGCCAAAACTTCACCAACCTGATCTTGACTTCAGACTGATGTAAATCAGAAGCTGTGGCCAGCAGATGAACACTAGAGAGATGGAGAAAACCGATATGATGGGTCTTGTAAAATTCTTCATGCATCAAGATGTCAGTCAAGACAGGGGGACATGGACATTTTAAAAGAGCATGCTTTCCAGGTGCATTCCTTTTTATCAGTCCTGCCTTACATGACGTCATAGGATGGGAGGGGTTAATGATTTTTAATGAGGGTAGATCTAGTTACACCAGAGTCTAACCTCCTGTTCTAGTTGGTTTCAACTGCCTTTGGCAATTCACTGGTACAAAAGGAAATACTGACCTGGAGATCTGTCATAGCACTGTATCCTCCCATGTAAAATACAGTGGTGAAATCAAGAAGGGAATTCAGACTACTGAATTTCAGAAAGGGAAATTTTCTCAGCTATTACAGTAGACTCTCTTTTTCCAAATCATAGAAAGTACTAGCAAATCATAAATGTAATATCAAAGCAGCCATGTCATTTGGTTGATTTTCTCCGCGACCTTTCCCAGGCTCCCACACCGCAGTCAGCATTTGAGCTCTTTTAGCTTAGAAGGTGCTTGCAGCATAGAGGTGTGATGTGCACTTCCAGCTGTACTGTCTGCCCAGCTGGACCTTGGCACGCTGCTCTCTAGCCAGCACCGTTTTTCAGATTGCTACCAGCACCAGTATTCAGGGGCTGAGTGTTGACTATTTGATGGTCATTCAAACACTAAGATTTTAATTTCATCTCAGAGCAGTCCAGTTTGCCACTATCCTAAGATGATTGCATAGAGGTTTTTGCCTCTTGAGCTCTGGCAGAGTGCTCCATGAGCATGCTCATGCCAGGAAAGCTTCTCCATCCTTGAAGCAGTTGGCTGGCTCTGTAAGTATCCTGCCAGTGAGGACTGGAAAGGCTGTGGTATTTATTTTGCTGATTTGTGGGTATTCATTTTACTGATGGGGGGTCTTTGGTCCCAACTACACCATTGACAAAGCTAAGCACCAGCTGCAAGACTTTCTCAGCTGAACCCCTCCTGGATCTCTCAGGGTAAGTGTTAAAAATTGCTGCCTGTTGAGTCATACAATCTCCCAGTATTATACAGATCCCCAAACCAAAGAAGAAACAGAAAAGCCTCCCCAGACTTCAAGAAAAGCTCTTAGTCTGAAGGGACTGAAGGCTCTGGGTGATCCTTCGAGGGCACCATACAACAGGTTAAGGCAGGAAAAAAACCCACCTCAGCCTTGTCTAGAAAATAAGGTGAATAAGGATTTGTAGGCATTTCTGATTTATTTGTAGATCAGGCAGTGGATGGTATCTGCATCGAGGGAGCTGGATAGCATGAGGTGTCTAAGCTAGGGTGAGAATTAAGCCCAGAGTTTTGAGGAGTTGCATGCTTGGTGTCGGGCCAAATCCTGCAGCACCAGAGTATAACAGGTCTTACCAGGTCAGGTTTACCAGCAGAGGTGACTTTGTGCAGCTGGAGATACCAATACCCCGCTTCTGAGCCTTTTTAGAGAAGCAGTGACTCAGCCAGAGCTCTGCTATCTGCTTATGCCTGTGAAATACAGATGTACAGGTGGACTTTTCCCTAGAGACTAAGAGAAATCTGCCTCTTGTGCCAGCTTAATTTCCCTTTCACTCCTTTGGAAAGCTCAGACTGCTCTGCAGGACTCGGCAGTGGGGAATCACCTGCCTCACATTTGAAAGAAAAGGAAAAAAATAATTGTTAGTCATCCTTATCTGTTATTGATGATATCTTCTTGTAGAAGAGATGATTAGTGCTAGGTAAGGCTAAAAAATATTCTGAGTCAATGTTATGGGTTTGTGTGGCGTGGTTTTCTTTGGTAGTAGGGGAGGGGGCTGCAGAGGTGGCTCCTGTGAGAAGCTGCTGGAAGCTTCCCTGGCTCCAAAAAGTCGGACCCGCCTCTGGCCCAGGCCGAGCCCATCAGTGACGGTGGGAGCACCTCTGGGACAACAGATTGAAGAAGGGGAACCTGCAGGGAGTGGGGGGATTGGAATGTGAGAGGAACCCCTCTGCAGATCCCGAGGTCAGTGAAGAAGGAGGGGGAGGAGGGGCGCCTGAGGAGGCTGATGGCCCTGCAGCCCATGGGGAGAAGGCAGGCTGTCCCCCTGCAGCCCAGGGACAGGAGCGGGGAAGCGGAGGCCCCCGAAGATGACGGTAACTCCATGGTAAAAACCGCGCTGGAGCAGTGTGTGACTGGAGAGCAGCCCGCGGAAAGGACCCGCGCCAGGGAAGTTTGTGAGGAACTGCAGCCCGTGGAAAGGACCCACGTTGGAGAAGTTGGTGAAGGACTGTCTCCCGTGGGAGGGACCCCACGGTGGAGCAGGGGACGAGTGAGTAATCTTCCCCCTGAGGAAAGGAGCGGCAGAGACAAGGTGTGGGGAGCTGACCCCCCAAACCCCCATCCCCTGTGCCACCAGGGGGAGGAGGGAGAGAGAACTGGGAGTGGAGCTGAGCCGGGAAGGAGGGAGGGGTGGGGGGAAGGGGTTCTGAGGTTGGGTTTTCCTTCCTAGTATCCTTGGGTTGATTTGATTTGTAGTCAATGAAATGGATTTTGTTTCTTCCCCAAGTTGAGCCTGTCTTTTGCCCGTGACCATAAGTGGGAAGTGATCCCTCCCAGTCCTTGTCTCGTCCCACAAACCTGCCTTTGGATTTTCTCCTCATCCCAACGTGGCCAGGCGCAGGGGTGGGAGGTGGGTGAGCGGCTTCATGGTGCTTTGTTACCAGCTGGGCTGAAACCGAAACCACAACAGTCAGAAAATGGAAAAAGGCAATTGAGAAAATTATGGCGGGAAACAAACTTGCCTGGCAGAGTCTCCCTGTTCTGGAAGGTCAGTAGATAAGAGATGTTGCAGGTAATGTGAGATCATTTACGCCACAGTTCTTATCTGAGCTAAATAAATTTAGCTCCTGATAGTGTTTCCGCTACAAGCCTCTTCTGTGGCAGCAGTGCATGTAAAGGCTGCCTTTCCTAGATCAGCCCTTGGGACACCCCGTTTTCTTAAGCAGGACTGAGAAGCGTAAACCAGTCATCGCCCTTGGGATATCCCAGGCTGGGGAGACATATAAATGAGCAAAAGGGTAGACACCTTCCGTAAGAAAAGCTTTCTGGAGGTGACTAAGGTCCCTTAAAGTCCTGTTGGGGTGAAAACCTTTTCTACACTCAGCACAACGTGAGGAATGAGAATAACAAGTGATGTCCAAGCTCAAAGGAACAGTTGGTTCTTAGTTCCCTTCACTGCAGCCGTGTTTACCTTCTAGCAGACCTCACTGCTGCTGTGTCCCCACCTTTCCGAAGCTGTTGAGTACATCCCACAACTGGACAGAAGCCCTCAGTCCTCTGGGAAGGATATTTTCCTTTTCTCAGAAGAACCACAGGACAGCCAGCTTCAAGCGCTGAGTACCTAAACCAAATGATTGCATTAAAAGCCCTCTCAGGGCTTGCCTTGCAGCTTGGTACTGTTGTCCTTAGCTGAGGTGGCCAGTCTGTCAGAGGTGCTGGGCATATGAACTGGGGAGTCTTTTTCATTGAAACCTGTTAGGTCTTGAGTACCTGTCTTGCTGTGCAAAGATTTCAGTGCCATTATTTTAATCAGGTACCTTGGAAGCAAATTACTTCACAGGCTGATTAAATTATGAATACTAATTATTTAATTAAGGTATACTGTACAATTAAGTACCTATCTTATTATATACATTTTTCCTTTTAATCATGTCACTTAGTGTAGTATCTACAGGATTACTGTCCTGGTTTCAGCTGGAATAAAGTTAATTTTCTTCTTAGTAGCTACTGTAGTGCTGTGGTTTGGATTTAGGATGAGAAGAATGTTGATAACACAATGATGTTTCAGTTGTTGCTAAGTAGTGTTTATACCAAGTCAAGGACTTTTCAGCTTCTCATACTGCCCTGCCAGCGGAAGCTGGGAGTGTGCAAGAAACTGGGAGAGAACGCAGCCAGGACAGCTGACCCAAACGAGCCAAAGGGGTATTCCATACCATATGGTGTCATACCCAGTATATAAACTGGGGGAGCTGGCCAGGGTGCACCACGGCTTGAGGATTGGCTGGGCATTGGTCAGTGGGTGGTGAGCAATTGTATTGTGCATCACTTGTTTTGTATATTCTCTTAGCAGTAGTAGTAGTAGTAGTTTCCCTTCCTTTTCTGTCCTGTTAAACTGCCTTTATCTCACCCTATGAGTCTTACTTTTCTTTTCCTGATTCTCTCTCCCATCCCACTGGGCAGGGGGGAGTGAGTGACTGGCTGTGTGGTGCTTAGTTGCAGGCTGGGGTTAAACCACAACAATTATCTACAACACTTTTGTTTAGGAATTATCAGAGGCAAGTTGAAAAATAAAGCTAGGGAATACTGTAATCCACCTATTCCTAGAATCCAATTTACTAATTTACAGTACTAATTACATGTACAGGTGTCGTGTAACCCAGGTTACATTCGGTATGCTGCCTTAGGAACTGAAGTATTGCAGTCCTTTCTTGGTTTACATCTTCTTCTTCCTAAGGAAGGTGCACATTAAGAGGACTTTAAAATGTACACTCCAGTTTGGACTTACATGAATGGAGCATCTCTGTGCTAACAATAATTCAAGATAACACTTCATATTTTCACACAGGTCTTGGTGGGTTTTTAAGGTGTAAAAGAGAAGAGAGCCGATGTGTCTCCTCTTGGTAGGTGAGTGCTCTTGCATCCTTAACATGGCTCTGCAGCTGCCTCAGGTGATTTACAGGTGAGAAAGCTGCTGGGTTATAACCAGCACGTCTCTAGAAATCAGCTGCTGCTTGGCTTTGGTGATGCCTCCTCTACTGATAAATCGGTACCTCATGCTGCAGAACTAGCGCATTTGGCTCGGCCCATTGCAAGTCACCTCAATCCTCTGGTGCGCTTTGCTGGCAAAGAGATTCACTGGGGACCAGGCTGTGCTCCTGTTGCTTCTGGTCAGTGGCATCTTCCAACTTCTTGGAGGCAGTCTTATGGGTCAGCCACAGACACAACTCCTGAAGCACTGCCAACTCAAACAGCACTGAAAAAAATGGAGGTTTGCCTCGCTGCTCTCTACCCAGTTGTGCAGTACTGGCGTGCATCAGAGAGAAAGCCTGATGGGCACTTTGGGAAAGTGCTGCTTCGTGATGACCAAGTGTGTGTCTTTCCTCAGCAGGTCTGGGAGAGAGTCTTCACCTTCACATTATGACTATTGCCTCTTCTGCCAGAGATGGGCCATACTAATTCCTCTTTGAATGTGCAGTATAACTCTGAGCTATTTAAAGCCTTTTTTGTCAGAAACAAAGCCCAGGGAGAACAAAGTACAAAGAGGTGCTGAGATGTACCTAAAGGCAGACTATGGCTGGTTAGCAAGTTCTGCAGATGTGAGAAGAGCTCTGCTGGCACAAGCAGATCACTTCAGCAAGCTCCTGGGAAAAAACAAGAGAGTTCAGCTCCTTCTCCACCATTAAAAAAAAAAGAGTGAAATTAAGCATATTGTAAAAGTTAAAGTTGTTGTTGAGACAACTAGCTGAAAGAACAGGAGCATTTCTGTTTGGGGGGGGGGGGTTAGCATAAAGAAGTCCACATTGTTAGCCTGTTTTCAGCCAAAGCACCAGCACAGGAAGGAGTACATTTTGCCCCACACTAACATATCCTTGTTTCTTAAATGGTATTCTTTATGAATCCTCACTTTCAGTCTAACATCTGTAAGTATATCAGATACTGCCCTATTTGGAACTGTGCAGATCGCAGCCTTAACAGTTTGCACTCTCTTTATGTAATGCTCAGCTGGAGAGTTTTCCTGAGTTTTCCAGTGAAATTCTTAGTTCAAAAAAGCACTTTTTCTTACTTAAAATAAGTTAAATAAGTTTTTAGTTAAAATAAGCTTGGAACACCTTGAGGATCTTCTCAGATGAGCTGTATCTTACAATGATCCTACACATTTAAAATAGCTGCATTTTCTTTTCCTCCCATGCATCTGGACATATTTTAGACTTCTGTAATCCCTTTCTGGATGCTGACAAGGCAGTAATGCACCAGAGGTGGGCATCTGGCAGTGGCACAGGGTGTTATCTGTGCTGCCTTGAGGAAAGAGGTTCCTCTGACAGCATTTCTGTCTTTCCTCTTCCAAGGGGTTGGTGCTGGTGGTGGCCCAGACTGACAACGGAGGCAGAAAGGGGATGTGCTGCCATGAGGGTTTGCAGCAGTGAACAAAAGCGGGTAGTTTCTCCGATCAAAGTAGGTTTATCTGGCAAGGACCAGCCCAACCAATGTGATGGAGCAAGTGTTAACAGCTTGTCCTCTCAAAGCATCCTTAAGGTAAATATCAAGGGCAAGAAACGTCTCATAGACAGAGAGTGGAAGCGGCTGAGGTTTCCCCACACTACAGAGCTTCACCATGGTCAAACCTCCGCTTAGGGCAGGTGACACGTGTGCCAGCTCTCGAGGCAGGCACAGAGACCCGGTCTCAGCCTGGGGTCAGCTTGGGTACCAGCAGTTTGTTAGCCCCACGCTGCATCTGTCCCTACCAGCCCTGCCTGCTGGCTCCTGGCAGCCCAGGGGCTCTGTGGGGCTGCACCTCCTCATGCAGTGCCAGCAGCATCTTCCTTAGCTCTGTTAATGTCCCTCTGGAACCTGCTTGAGCTGTGCCAGGGGAGAAGCAAATCCTTCTGCTGGCAAGGCTGCCTCTGCCCTCAGGGTCTGTGCCAGATTGGGAGGGGAAAGATTTCCCCAGGGTTTATAAATAGCCCCCAAAACAGACTGCTGGGGGAAAACCAGTTTTCTGACTCAATTCATGTGATTCAAGCTAAAAGCAGGGTGTTCTGAACATGGTCAGGTGCTGTTCTGCCAGTTCCCAAATTTGCTGCTGACCCAGGCTTCACTTCCAGTGGCTCAAGGCAGCAGCTGGAGCAAGGCAGGGCCAGCAACACACACTGTCTCCATGTGAGCTCCCAGAAAGGCAACTGCATTGCCTCTGGGCTCCCTGGCAAAAAATACCTTTACACAAAAAGACCTGCTACAGCCTCCCTAACTATGGCACAAGGGGAAAAAAATATATATATATTAATGGGTGAGGTCTGCGAGTGGTGTTTTCCCTGCATAAGTTGCTTTTTTCTGAGTTGTTCCAGTAAAATAAATGGAGGGGGTCAGAGAGCGAGCAGCTTCTCAGTGCACAGACATGGCTGGAACTTGGGTTTTGGGTTTGTTTTAGAAATGAACTCTGAAAAAGAAAAATGGAGTCCAGTGAAGTGGCAATAATAGCAGGAGGCTTGGGAAGAGTATCTTTATTGAGTTATTTTGTTCTCACTTGGATAGCTTTGCTAATATTAATGAAAGACAGTTGTAACTTGTCTGTTCCTTTGTATGACTGAGAGCAGTGTTTTATACAATACGGTCTGAAACATTAAAGCAAGCCATTTAGCAAACAGTTTATCCAAGACTGAAAAAAAAGAAAAAGAGAAATTAAATAGGAACATGAAATATGTCTTCTAGCAAGTCCTAAAACAGGTCTTGCAGGCCACAGTGCAGATATTTCAAATGTGTCAAGGGAAGGCTGACATTTCTTTAAGTCAAAAGAAAAAAGAAATAGCTATTGTGGGAATCGAGCTGCAACACTCTCCTGTTCATCACCCTGATGTGCAGCAGAAGGCTGAGGCTTGTTTACTGGAAGCTTGAATTGAAATTGGTAACCTGTGTGTACCTTTTGATGCCTTGCCTCTCTCACAACGGTGAGAACACCCAATTCCTCAACAACGCCCACTGCGCTGTGCATTACCGAACTGGAAGTTAAGAGAGGCCTAAACCAGACCTCCTCCTATAGCATGCTATTAGGCTGATAAATAATACCAATAGCAATCCTTGGAAAAAAATCTTTATAGGCAGTCCTCTGCCTAATTTTACAAGACCTAGATTAATACACAGCTCCAACCATTTGTCATGGATGGTGAACATCTTGACGTAGAGAGTCTCATTTTTGGTGTATTATGGCAGACCTCATTCATGCAGCCATGCAGAGAACATATTCACTAATCCTGGGCTGTTAGTATCCAAATTAGTGTACAGACCTGCAACCCCAGCTGAAACACAGGATAGAAATAAGATCAGTTACAGCTGAATTTAGACATACTCATTTTTCCCCACCTAGAAGGTGTTTTAATAGAGAGGGTGGTGGATGATACAGTCGTCACCCCAGGACGCTCTGGGAAGTGTAAGGGTGGCTCAAAGTGACAGGGAAGGATATGGGCTCTGGGGGCTGCCAAATGGGATGGAGCAACACAACCACCAAGTCAGGAAGCTCTTGAAATGTTGGCCCCTGAGAAAAGTAAAGCCAAGGGAAAAGTCACCTAAACCTTCCCTTCCTCTGACATGTTTTCCCTACTCATGGGCTTGGGGCCCCAGCAGAGAGGAGGTCATCGGTCTGAGTGGATGATGCTGTTCTTACATACACAGAGGTGCCTTGTCCTGAGAGTGAATTCCATAATTGGGATAAGAAGCAATCTGGGTAATCTGTTTCGTGGAGGGTTTCTTTTATTTCTTCCACTGCTTAGGACACCCATATCCTGTTTTCCAGCAGTAGTTCCTTTCTCCCTTGGGCAGGGCGCAAGACCAAAATGAAGAAGATCTTGGCTGAATAATAGGGATACACTGCTAAGTGCTTTTGCTTTCCTTCTCCTTTCCTCCTCTTTCTTTCTCTCTAAAGACTTAGGTTACCAATTTTGAAGGTGACATGTGGGTCAACTACAAGTAGAGGGATCAGACAGCATCCAAACCTCCCTGTTGCTAAGCCCCAGTGGTGCACCAGCAGTTGGGTGAAAAGAATGAACTAGCTACTACAAACACTGCTGAGCTCCTGGCTCTCAGCAGAAATACCTAAATGCCTGATACAGAAGATTGCAAAGCACATACAGTATCTGTGTCTTTTATTACTTTGCCTAACAAACATCCTTTTTGCCTTTGAACCTCTGAATACAAAGCTGTCCTTAATGGATCCATGATTTCACTAGGTGGCTCAACCACAGCATTCATGAACTTCTTTCTGGGGGGGTCTACTTCAATATGTGGTATTTGCAATCTCTTGGTCTGGTTTTGTACCTGCACATATCAAAGTAACCCCAAGAGAAATGTAACTTTCTCTTTCAAAGCCATGGAAAGTGAATTGATGCAAGTTGCCTCAAGAGATGGCTCTTATGATATCAGTGCTAGTAGTGTCTTGTTTAAAAAGGAGGGAAACAGCTTTCCCAAAGCCTTTCCTGTACTTGCAGAAGAAAAGGTGGATGGTGGAAGGGTTGATGGGAGGATGCGTAGGTTCCTGTGGGAGATCAGCGCTCTCTTCTCTGTTCCCCAGCTCTGCCACCTTCTGCTTCTGGCAGAGGATCATGATGTCTCTTTGCCTCCCCTTGTCACCCACCTCTTTTTTTTTCTTGTCCTCTCAGGCTCTCGGTGGCATCAGATGGCACTGCTGCAGACAGGGAGGAGCACCAGGCACTCCAGTCGTGCTGAGAGCCTGCAGCATAGAATGGCTCTGCTCCAGCAGGTGAGGTACAGGCTCAGAAAGACACAACACTTACCCTTCCCATCCTCACAATTTCAGCCTGAATGGAACCAGTGTTGTATCATAGAAGAGGTGTCAGCTATAAACAAACTTCTTTTGAGAAGTTAGAAAAAATTTTAAATCAGCTTTCTCCTATCTGGAGATGATACAATTTCATTTGTTGTTTTCATTTACTGCTAAAGTGGTTTAGACTATTGATCTTTGGTAAATGGATCTAGTCGAGGATGGTTGTGCAGTAACATCTGGGCTAACAAGCCCTGGGGGACTGAACTGAGGAGATGTTTGTCCCCAGGGCTGGAATGATATGTTACCAGCTAGGTCACTTCTCGACTATGCATCTGAGCGTTTGCTGTATCCGCTTGCAGAGGAGACCTGTGCAAAGCTGTGGCAGGAGGATCACTACAGCTTTTATGCTTAGGCAGCACACTGGCTAGCTCTGTTCAGACAGCGGGATGACTTAGGCATAGACCCAAAGCAGCTGCCCTGCACCTTCTCATGACAACAAGAGAGGATAAGAGAAGAGAGGAGCCAAGTGCTAGCGGAAGGACTTGTGCATAACAGTGTCCTTTTGCAGTCTATGGTTGGGTGAGTTGTTGCCCGTAACCCTTACCTGAGCCTAAACATTTCCAGTGTATGTTGGAGCAGAGCAGGAGCTGCTCAAACCCACACTCTGAGTGAGAAATTGCCAGCCATTTGAGAATAGGCAGAGGAATGCAACTGGGAACTGGATAAGCTCTCACCAACCTGCAGCAGAGTGAGAAGAGGAGGAGTTGTGCTCCCTCCCACAGCAGGATGCTCCCAGCGCAGAGCAGACCAGAAACAACAAGTGGTGGAACAAGCCAAATGCTTAACATCAGCATCATCTGAGGAGCAGTTTTGGGATATGACCTGAGCTCTTGGCAAAGGAATCCAACACAACCAACCTCCAAAAAAGCAGCAGCAACATCCCTTAAGGTAGTGGGCTTTTCGAAATGCCAGTGTTATTTTTCAGAGTGAAATAGATTAATGATGTTTAGAATTAGGTCACTGCCTCACGAACTGTACCTTAACCTTTGATAACCCTCATTCTGGGAAGTAAGTGTCAATTAGGGCTTATTTAAGTTGGCTGAACTAACCTGCACTGCTGTGTGGGAGATGTTCTTGATCTGTGGAGAAACTAGGGAAATGTGCTTTGTTTACCCAGAGAACAAGATTGCAGAGAAATTATCCCTTTGGTTTTCTAAGGCTCACATGCCGACGTAAGCCTGAATCCAAAGCTGGCCAAGCTCTCCTAAGCCACTAGGAAATTAAATAATTGGCATCTCTGACAGAAAATCCCTAGAATCCAGTTAGGATGTGAAACAAAAATTGCCCCGTGAGTTCTCCAGCAGTTTTATGTGTTCATTAGACTCATTGTTTCCAGTGAGCATATAAGCATTCTTTTCTGTTATTGCTTTCAGTGGAATCTGGGCACCTGAAGCATCATTTAGGATCAAGTAAGCAGTTTAAAGACCTAAATTTCGGGGAGGTCAGCTGAACATTTTGCTGAAGACTACTACACAACCATGGACTGGAGAGAAATTTTACTGCAGACAGCTTCAGGCTGAGTAAAGGGGAAAGCTTTGAAATGGGCTTGTTAATCCCCAGCTTCCAGAAGCAAATCAGGTTCCAGCAAGTTGGGGCTTTGACAGATGTTCTCAGGAGAGCCTCAGCAGAGGGGAATCTACATCTCGGCTTCTCCAGTGTATCACAGCTTGAACCTCCGGTGAAAGTGGATTTGAACTGGGAGTTAAGCACATGGATACGTGTTATACTTGCCATTCCTGTTGTACGTAACAACTTCCCCAGGAAGACTGTAGAGACATTTGGGGACAATAAGGTCTTCAGCTGGCACCGCGAGTTGAGTCAGAGGAATTGCATTGGCTCCCCAAGAGTTCAGGTCTGATGATCTCCGCATTAAGGCTTGCATCAGAGCAGTGCGGCTGTTGGAGGATGATGTCTCCTCAAAACTTTTGTCTGCCTGCAGAGGACCACAGCAGGGATGCTCTGGCAGGCCCCATGAAACCCCTTAACTTCCTCAGTGGTTCTTGTGGTGTGCAGAAAACAAGATGTTGGTGTGATTCTCTCTGATGGCCCGTGGAGCTGATCCGTTCCAACTGTGGGGAAAACTGGAGTCTGATCATCGCTCTCCCCTGGAAGAGCTGCTGGCGTGAACACTGAACAGTAAGGCTCTCTGTCCCCTCTGCCAGGAGCAAGACAGTAAGTCCAAGCAAGCAGTGAGGAGCAGAGGCTGATTCAAAGCTGTATGTGGTCAGTGAGTATAAGACTAGATAAGGAGTGAAAGAAAAGTCCTTTTTGATACACAGCTTCTTTGTAACTTCATATAGAGGAAGAGCAAAAAGATACACGAAGGCTGTCTAAAGAGAAACCTGGAGCTAAGCTGTCCACAAAGTACATAAAAATAGAGATTTTGAAAGTAGAGATACTTTTACGCCCTTCCCTGAGGTGTATGTGTGAACAGTGTACTCCAAGAAAGTGGCTGAGGACTTTCTGTTTGGTGATGGGCTCAGACAGGGAGGAGAATGTCAGGATTTGCAGGCAAAGTGGGTCTGTCACATACTTTACCTTTTCCTTTTGAAGTAACTTGTGGGTCACCTTTCTCTTGTTACTGACAGATAAAGTAGAAGGGAAAATCTGAGAAACAGCTGAGAAGACTGGTTGCTGCAAGAACAGCAGAGATTGTGGTGCCCATGGAGCCACTTTCCAGGGTCAGGTTCTCAGCTGGGCTAAGACACGACCACTCCTCCAGCTGTCACAGTTAAGCAAAGGTCTATTTTGTGATGTAACTCAAAAAGTTTTCAATTATCTTTCAGAAAACTGGGGTTTATCTTTATTATATTCATGTATATGCCTGTATGCATTTATTCACATGTAGATGTACGTGTCTGCACATACACAAACACATGCACACTTCTGTTATCTATGTATAGACATTTTTGTTTCCAAGTAGATAAAATGAGCATAATCCCCAGCTGGAAGAAAAGCAGTGCAGACCTGTGAACTGTCAGGGGGAGAGGCCTTTAGGCCAGTTGAGAAAACATCCTATTTCATGTCCTTTCATTTCATTTTGTTTCATTTCCTATCAAATCTTAGCTAAGAAACTTAAAATAGCAAATAGATTATGTTGTAAAGCTGCTGTCCTCAGGATTTAAGGTACTCTGTTCAAATTGATGGCTGAGATCCACAGCCCATGTTCAATTACTAGCTAAAAAGCCATTCAGTCACATATGTATTTCTTGGAGCAAGATACCTTCTTATTTTGGAATTTGTACAGCTTCTCACACAAGGGCTCGTTTCAGTTTCTTTGTATGTGGCTCATACAAACCTGAAATAACAATTATGAAAGTATTTAGTTCTCTGTTTTGTGCATTAGATTGAGGAGCATATGCTGCTGTGATCTACAGAACCAAACATAGAGAGACCAACTTAAAATCCCTCCTGGGTGCAAATATCCATTAGTTTTGAGATAAGAAATTACCCCAAACTAGAAGTGATCCCATATTACAGATGAATGCCCATCTCCCAGTTTTATAGGAGCTTAGGGTCCACACTTTAAATATTTTATACTGTTGTCTGTGGAGCTTCAGTCTTCTAGGTATGAAACTGCCATCACTTAGAGACAGTGAACACTCACCCACCGCACAGGGAGTTACACTGCCTTTACCAGGAGAGATCACTACTCGGATTTTTTTCCCATCCTGCAGTTTCACTGTAGCAGACTTCATATTTAGTCTTGCTTGTCCCTTCAGCACCCAATATGGGAAAAATGGAGCTAGTATGCCTTCCCAAAGCCAGAGCAGGCTTGCAAAGACAAAAGCTGTCCTGGCTCTGAAGTTCTCTCACAGTGGATAGAGGTGAAAGAAGGGAGATCCTCAGCCCAAACCCAGGCTGGTGGCAACAGGAATGCTCATCTTGGGTCCAAAGCAGAGGAGTCACCCATCAGGTTTAGTCAAGGCAATTCCTCTGCCTGTTTCTGGGAAATAATTCTGCGGTACTGTGCAGAATAATGCATATCTTAATTATATCTTACTTATTATAATTCTTAGCGAAAAAGGTCATGCGTTAAATGAACTTTTTTACCTGCAGCTTTTGCGCTATCTTGTGAGACACATCCCTTGTCCATTGCCTAGTGTTTTGGGTTTGTGTGGCACAGGGGTTTTTTTGGTAGCGGGGGAGGGGGCCGCAGGGGTG
>VYZV01014878.1:0-12148 GCA_013401275.1 Pandion haliaetus | reverse complement strand
CCTTCAGTCTGCCACCAGGCTGAGCAGATCACTCACCTGGTCACACTGTACACAGGAGTTGTCTCTGCTGCCCTCCGGTACCAGTGACAGGCTCAGGCACTCCCTGCTCTTCCTTGGGGTTCCCGGCTCTGGGAACCTCCTGGGAAACCTGCTTGTCTGCCTCAGTCTAGCACTCAGCCACCAAACTTACCGTTGCCGCTTCTGTTCTCATCGCCAACTGAGCCTTTAGCACAGGTTCAGCTAGATTTATTAGCAGAAATGCACATGTAGGGTCTCTTCATGCCAGCTGTTTCTGTGTAGCATGGTGCTCGAGGGAATTATGAGCTTGATATCTGGGGAGATGTAGCTCCCGATGGGTGCTGTGTGCCGTAACCTCTGTGGGGTGACCGTCTTCTGGAGTCAGCTCCAGTTTGGCGTGGCCACAGTTAGATCACGGACAGGAAATCCTGCTTCACCTGATCTGTCTTATGCAGATCTCTTGGGGCATGTCAGCACTGTGCTCACCAAAAGTCTGGGTTCAGGCACATACACAACCCAAATCTGACTCCTGGTGCATACAGAGCAAATGAGCTCTCACAGAAGGAGAATATCATATTAATATTTCCATCTGTCTCTTACAGATATACTGAGATTATTGTATTTCAGTTTTTACCACCCACAGTGGCTGGAATACTTTTGCACCCCAAAGTATTTTGAATAAGAGTAAGGAAAAAATAGTATCAATTTTATTTAAAAGATTCTTGTTTATACCTTGTATTATATGTTCTGTTATATTTTAGATGCCTTATATATATATATATATACACACATAGGTCAGATTTTTGAAATTTCATTTGAAATATCTTGTTGGAACTTCATAAAGATGCAGCTGAAGGATTTCAGAATGATTAAAAACACTAGGCAAAAAAAAAAGAAAGAAGACGACAATAACATATAACAAATCATAAAAGCAGCTAAAGGCATGCTGGTTTACTACAAATGGCACGTTTCTGACTTTATGAGAAAGCCCTTCTGTAAGCTATACTGCCCCATACTTCCCTGGAGAATATTAGTTCTGTCAATGGGAGGACAACTTTTTGTATGTGAAGCTTAAACAAATATAAGACGTGATCACAGTTGCCATTGCATGTACTTCAGTGGGCCTCAGTTTGGCCTTTTTGAGGGTAACGAATATAAGCTGTAGGTTGGTTTTGATCACATTAGAAAAGTGACTGAGTCAGGTATCTGACCAGGAGATCAGAAGAGTCAGCAAAAAAACAAACAGAGAGAAGAAACGCATCTAGTATGGGCAATAAAGTGGTAGCTATATTGATATTATAAAGTGTTAGAAATGAAATACAATCTTGGTGCTTTAACATTCTTCAAATTATTTTCTATGATGTCAGTAAATGAGTCTCACTGAAATAATTATATTAAATTTTAGTTCTCTTCCAACAAAAACCATAACCTTTAGATTATGCAAATATATCTTTTTTCCACACAGCTATACATACAAAGACTTGTGTCTTTCTCCTACTTTAGTTTCTCATCCTCCATTTGCAGGGGAAGAACAGGAGAAGAGTTTCCCCGTTTCTGCTTTTAACTGTTAAACACAGTTAGTGCTTTATGGTACAGAATTTTTTCCTCCCTTGTTTGATTGCTTCATGAATTACAGCATGACAGCATAGATCTCCAGACTCATAATAAAGCAAACTACAAAGCTGACAACATCATCATGTCTAAGCACATTTAGAAATAATAATATGGTAACAGCAGGGCAGGCTCTACTTCCAATAACAGGTTACTAGCAGAGTGCTGGAGTGATGTGTCTCCCTATAGTGCAAAGGGTTTGCTATATTTTAAATAATTTTATGTCACTATTGAAATTATTTCGCATGTGGTTTCTTCATATACTAGTTTATGGAGGCAACCATCTCCCTGGAAGTCATGATGACCCGTTCCTACTTGTGTGTGAATTGATGAGGGATGAGTCTGAGTTTTAATGAACAAGGACTATAACATGATCAAAACACCTTCTAGGAATGTTTTTGCAGGGTCTCCCCAGACTCAAGTGCTGTTTCAGAATGCAGAGATTCAATTCCTTCCCACTACAGCATCTATAGACTTCCTTTCTCCTGTTATGGCAGAGGTTTCTATTTTCTTGGTTTCAAGAAATATTTTGATGAGTCACACCACACCCGGACTGAGCTAGATTGTGGCATGAGTATATAAGTAATGTGAAGGTTATACAGATGTGCCAGAGATATTCTCGTAATTATTGTGGTGTGTGCTGAGGAGGTACGTTTGTGTTGCCTATTTCAGTGCCTCCTCTGCCAGACATCCAACCCTTCTTGGATGTGAAGCAGAAGACAGTATGGCAGCATTTGTATTAAGCAGGGTTCCTTATACTGAACCTTTGCTTTCATCCCCAGCCAGTCTGATTCAGCCACATCTATACCTACACTCTCATTACAGCTCCTTTGTGAAAACCTTCTGTTCTTGTCAACCCTATTCATCATGATCTCTTCTTACTCACATGGAAATGAATCATGAAGGAAAGGATCACAGATTGGCACAGCATACTGACAATATATTCCTATTTCTTTCTAGTTTTAGATGATGCTTAGGAAATACTGCCATTTCTTCAATATCCTCAAAAGACTGGAGTGAAGAATAGAAACCACACAGAAGTGCCATGGTGAATGTCAATGACTGACCATGAATGCAATGCAGTAAATTTAGATGGTGTATCATTCTAAACCTTAAGCCAGAGTTGATGACAGAGTTGTCCTTTTAAGGCTGAACAAGGCTAGAATTC
Organism: Pandion haliaetus; assembly: GCA_013401275.1. Lineage (NCBI taxonomy): Eukaryota > Metazoa > Chordata > Aves > Accipitriformes > Pandionidae > Pandion > Pandion haliaetus. Next base: position 9,351 of record VYZV01014878.1, on the reverse strand, counting down.
ATGTTTGATAGACTAAGTACTCAAACACAGTTTCTGTAAGAAAATCTTCGTTCATCAACATCCTTCTGAATAAAGTTGTTCTCCTAACATTCAGTTATATTTGAAATGAACTGGAAGACCTGATGGTCTTCTGGTTCATACATAGACACATACCTGTCCATGCAGATTCTGGAGCAGCAGTGAAAGTGAAGCATACTTGTCTTAATCTGTATCTTTGCCCTTTTTAAAGTCCATTTAAAAATAAACATTCCATCCTACCCCTACACAAGTAAACAGACAAAACCATGTATTGTTCTTTGAAAACTGTTCTCAAAAGGTCAGTGTCCTGTCAAATCTAATTTAGCTCTTGCTGAGACAGCTGATGATTTTTTTTTGTTTTTCTTCATTTTATCACAGAATGATATGCAGAGTTTGCTATAATAGTTGAGGCAAGGAAGCTATTACTGTCATTTTCTGTGATCCAATATATTGACTATAAAATTTGGAAAATCTGTTGCAATTGAATTGTCATAACACCTATTATTTTTAGTTTCTACTGCAAGCTGCCCTTCTGATACAAGAACATTCACCACAAGAAATTGTATACTAAAATAAATGTTTCATGTTAAGATGAATCAAATTGGTTTGACCCAAAGCACATATTACTAACATAGAATAACAGTTCTGATGAGCTTTGCAGTCTGTGTTCTGAGAACAGGAAAGAAACAATAAAATGTTAGCTTTTTGCACAGACAAAAATAAGCTTTATAAATACTGTTCCCTTTAAAAAAATCTTTCCAGATTTCATTTCAAAATCTGTTTGGAAAATTAATAAAGTAATCTAACTCAGCTTTGTTAGTTTTTTTTGTCCTGCATAGTATACAAGCTAGCAAATTTTTCACTAAAATTGTCCCAAAAACGTAGGTTTACTAGACAAATATATATAAACTTTGCTTAAATTTTTATTCAGTTTATTAAATGCCATCCTTTATTTGGAGGAAGGTTTTCTAATACTAAAGATTCTATTTAGCTCTTTGGTTTGGGTTTTTTTGGTTTGTTTTCTTTTGTCCCTATTTAGATTATTACTTGGAGGCAATAATACCGTATAGTGCTATCTGTTCTGAAAACATCCTGAACAACTATAGTAACAGTCCTGTATTTCCCCAAATCACCTTTAGAACAATATTTAAGAAGTTTTCATCTAATTGAATGGCATACCAGGGCAAATTTAATAGAACTGTTCTTGTAAATGTTTCAGTGGGTAGGTGGGAAACAAATAAGGTACCCAGGAATGCTATTGGAAAAGTTCTCCAGACTAGGAAGTCTTTTGCAAGATGCTTTTGACTGCCAAGGAGCACATCCATAATAATTTTGTGGATGACTATAGTAAGAACAGATCCATTGACATGAAGGAACCGGTGCAGGAGAGCAAAAAGAGATATCAAAGTCATTTTTTTCTCACTTGATATATTTTCCAATCCTGCTTGCCACTTACCCTGGTGCATTAAATTTGGGCAAGCTTTCATTAACCTGAAATCGGTACTCCACCGTTTATGTGAGGAGAGCATCCAAGAATTTACCACAAAGGAATCTCTTTTCAGTACCTTTTCTTGCCAGGCTGCTCATGTATAATTCACTATCATCATCTCCTGCTTCTCCCTTAACCTTGACTTTGTCATCTTCAGGCATGACATAAATAGTGGCTGGAAATAAGTAATCAGTGAAATAAAGTGGTTCACTGTGCACCCTATTTTTATGTGACCACCTTGCTTTAGGCACTCAGATAGCCCACTGAGTACTTCTAGACCACAATTTCCTATTATGCAAACAAACCCTGAATTACAAAGCACCATTTGTAGCATAATTTTCGGTACACCTATACTGCAGTGCCTGCAGTCTGTGCAAACAATACAAGCCAGCTATCTACTCGTTGCCTCAGGATACTGTCAGCATAGCACAAAGGTGATCCACACAGACAACACCCACATTCAGATTTTGCAGTGCATACTGAGCCCTGTATTATCACAGCTACAGTACTATCCCATGAGACTGCTTCTTCAAAGGTAATTTCATCATGTCTTGACAAGAAATAGTCAATGACTGCAATGTAAGCTTCACCATCAATAATGGAGACACCACAACTAGGGATTTGTATTGAGGTGCATAGAGTTTTAGGGATATCAGAGAGAATAACTGATGTCAGAGAGAACAGCTGCTTCTACAGGCTAAGACAGGTGTAGAGAGGAATTTTAAAAAATAAAACTATGAAATAAGTACAGAAAAATAATAATAAAAATGCATCCTTTTATTCCTTTGACACCAGGTTCACATTCTTGGAGCTTGAAGGTTTTTAACAGGGTAAATGACTAACCAGAAGACTGAATATTTAAATACAGTAGATGTCACTTCATATGGTTATGTTATTTTGAGAGTTGATGCTATATTCTTTTCAGTTCAACTTCAGCTCTGAACTTTTTAGGACATTCAAGAGAGGGAAGAAGTAGAAAGAAGGTTGCAGAGAAGTGGCTTTATGGTCCCTTAAGGTATTTTTTTCTCATAGCAATGTCCAGGGAAGGGAAAAAAAAAAAGGGAGGAGGAGCTGAAGTCTGATGAAAACCTAAGCACTGATACAATATTATCTTTGAAGACAATCTGGAAAACATGCTTCTGACTCTTCTACCCTCATTTTAACCCTATAAGTAGGCTAGTATCCTGGAAATTTAATGAAATTTCACACAAAATCATGTAACTTATTCCTCATGCAGAACTTAAATGTGTGAAAACTCAATTTAAGCTCAAGTTTTTGCATGCTAGAGTGCAGCAATCAAAGTATTCATTAGATCACACAGTTACAAACTATGCTAACTTACTATTAGCTGTGCTAGCTGTTCTTTTATTGGTATTGCATTAATCTTTAGATCCTCATTAAGGCTTTAAGAGATTAGCAACAAAATATTTACCTGTTCCAAATCTCATTCTCCCTGACACATAAAATTCAGTTGTCAAAAACGTAGTAAATCCTGAAAATCTGGGGCAATGCCCAATCTTTTCCCCTGAAGCAGTTTTCAGAAACCAAAGAAGATTTTTTTTTCTTTTCTTTCTCTTCACATAGACTTATCTGTCTCTATAGCAAGACTGTTGTACTCTGAAAAAAAAAAGCATCAGCTTTTGATGAAACACTGAGAGCAGTGAAGTGCCAAGGATTTGCATGATTCCTGTGTCTTTCATTTCTGAGACTTCTAGAGTTTCATTTTGTCCACTCTCCAAATTTGCATATATCTGAAATTATTTCTTTACCCTTGTGACCTAAGGGTTAATATGCTGATGAAACCACAATGCTTGTGAGAGCTTGTACTCAGTAAATTGTTTATGAAATTATTCTTATTTAATTAACAAAAATACACAAAAGCAGTTTAATGCCATGAGATTCAAAATGTCCTGAGAGAGAGATAGCTTCTCTTTCAAATATTTGAAACATTAAGCTCATTTTTGGTGGCCTGGAAAACAAACACCTCAGTGACTTTAAATATAGGGTATTATTTTACTCCACTTCTTCTCACTCCCCAAGAAAAACTCTGTTTTTCTTGACTACTAGAGATCCTAGCTCATCACAAAACCAATGATTTCTCCATCCTTGGGTTTCCCGATTTCTGAAATTCAGTGTAATCATTTTACATTGAATGAAAATTGGAAGTGAGGAAAAAATATCTGGAGAGGTGGGATCACAGCCTTTCTCTCACAGAAAGCAGTCAGAGGTCCACAACAGTCATCTGAGATGTGGCCTTCATCAGCAGAGCTACAAGGCCAGGACACTGCTCAGAAGAGAGAAAGGCATTAGTGAATGTTTCTGGACATAAAGTTGCAGCACAGTGTCTATGAGGAGGACCTCATTACCTCCCCATTTGAGTGACTTTGATCTGCTCGAGGGAAGGAATGCTCTGCAGAGGGATCTGGGCAGGCTGGATCATTGGGCCAAGGGCAATTGTATGAGGTTCAACAAGGCCAAGTGCTGGGTCCTGCACTTTGGTCTCAACAACACCAGGCAACGCTACAGGCTTGGGGAAGAGTGGCCAACGACGTGCCCAACAGAAAAGGACCTGGGGTTGCTGGTTGACAACCGGCTAAATGTGAGCCAGCAGTGTGCCCAGGTGGCTAAGAAGGCCGAAGGCTTCCTGATCTGTATCAGAAACAGTGCGGCCAGCAGGAGCAGGGAAGTGCTCGTTCCCCTGTACTTGGCACTGGTGAGGCTGCACCTTGAGTACTGTGTTCAGTTTTGGGCCCCTCACTCCAGGAAAGACATTGAGGTGCTGGAGCGTGTCCAGAGAACGGCAATGAAGCTGGTGAGGGGCCTGGAGCACAAGTCCTGTGAGGAGCGGCTGAGGGAACTGGGGTTGTTTAGGCTGGAGAAAAGGAGGCTGAGGGGAGACCTTATCGCTCTCTACAACTACCTGAAAGGAGGTTGTAGTGAGGAGGGTGCTGGTCTCCTCTGTCAGGTGGCTGGTAATAGGACAAGAGGAAATGGCCTCCAGTTGGGTCAGGGAAGGTTTAGATTGGATATTAGGAACAATTTCTTTACTGAAATAGTTGTCAGACATTGGCATAGGCTGCCCAGGGAAGTGGTGGAGTCATCATCCCTGGAAGTATTCAAAAAGCATGTAGACAAGGCACTTCATGACATGGTTTAGTGGGCATTGTTGACAGTTAGACTCAATGATCTTAAAGGTCTTTTCCAACCAAAATGATTCTATGATTCTATGGTAATAATGGTGACACTAGTCTTGACAGAGGATGCAGTTGGCCTGTTGTCTTGGCAGTGGGCTAAGATTACTTGTCCCCTTTTCTCCTTAACCTTTGTAAACTTGCATCCACAACTTCTTGCATTTTCATCTACTGCCTATTGCATCAAGAATCGCCTCCTTTCATTGGTTTTGAACCTAGTTCATATGAGTTTCAAAAGTAGTGTTCATGGTTTGGAAGAGACAGCAAACAATTAATGCCAGTCCACTTTTTCCACATTGCTAAGGATTTTGGAGGCTTCCAACATGTACCCCTTAAACTGTCTCTTTGCCATGTTGAAGAGTAGCCCCTGCTTACTCATCTGATTTACACAGCAGCAACAGGATATTTTCCCTTTTGTGATGTATTTCTTTCCTAAAAGTTCCTAACAGATGTTTTATTTTTCATTTTATTTGACTGTCTCTGAGTGTGGAGCTGATATTTTTTATGAAACTATTTTTGGTAAACCCTAAGATTTATCTTCTGAGTGGTCAGTTCAGATGCCATCAGTTTTGAACATGCTTCAGTGTGTACAGTTTAGCAAACTCTACCTATGTCTGCCAAAGTGAAGCTTCAAAAATGATGTTCACATCCATGGAGTAAAGATCAAAACAGACATGTGGCAATATGAAGATAGTCTGAGTTTCTAGAAGCTCAAATAACTGAAAGAAAAAAACGGATTGAAGACAGACACAACATTTTAATGGGGAGGGTGATAATCCATGAGAATAATTCACAGAGAAACTTCCCCTGGAATTTTCAGTCAAGATTAGAAGTCTCCCCAAAATATCTAGAAGGCTCTGCAGATACATTATAGCAGCCTTTCAGTACTTAATGGGGGCCTGCAGGAAAGATGAGGAGGGACTCTTGATCAGGGACAGCAGTGATAGGACAAGGAGTAATGGTTTTAAACTGAAAGAGGGTAGATTTAGATTAGATATTAGGAAGAAATTCTTTACTATGAAGGTAGTGAGGCACTGGAACAGGTTGCCCAGAGACGTTGTGGATTTCCCAGACCTGGAAGTGTTCAGGGCCAGGTTGGATGGGGCTTTGAGCAACCTGGTCTAGTGGAAGGTGTCCCTGCCCATGGCAGGGGGCTTGGAACTAGCTGATCTTGAAGGTCCTTTCAAACCTAAACCGTTCTGTGGTTCTGCGGTTCTGTGGCTTACGAATTTTAATAGATTTATCTTCACAGGATGGTGCTGCGGCATTGTGAGAGACTGAAGGAGCTAATGTCTCAGACATTGTGGTGGAGCAAGTTCTGCTTGACAACTGACTCTGCATAACAACCAACTCTGCCTAGCAAGGAATCATAGGTGAAAAGAAGCCCATCAGCGCCCACCAGCAACAGGAGGGGGAGGGCGTGCTGGAGGGTGCACAGATCCCTGTTCTGGTGTGCTGGTCTGATGTGCTCAACAGGGTAGCTCACCATGTATGGCAACAGGGAAGGGGAAGCTACTCCCCAAATGACCCCCAAGCCCACAGCCCAAAGGCTACCTAATTAGCCTAATGAGTTTGAGTGCCCTCCCACAGGAGGGGCAAGGGTGATGAAAGGACACAAACTGGAGCACCATGTTGCCAGAACTGGATCCCTTGGCTGACTTCACCCCTTGGCTGACTGAACCAACGCTGGACCCAGGACGGGTGAAATCTTTCTCTTTTCTCTCTCTCTCCTTCCTTTTTCCTTTTCCATAATCCCTACACCTCATCCCTTTAGACATAAAACATTGACCAAGTCTGGGACTAGGAGTGGATTTAGCTGTCCCTAGGCTTCTCACTGAGAAGGAGTCTAGAAGGCAAGGGTGTCCGCTCTGAACCTTATGACTCAACAGGAGGGCTCCCTTCATTGTCTTCCCTGAACTGCTTCCCAAATAAGCAAGACCTGTAGTACATGTTTGGTGATGTATAGTTAGCACATATTACACAGTTTACTGACATAGCCTCATGCCAATTTCTGTTGCGAGCATACCAATTTTGGTGGTGAGCATGCCAATTCTTGCTATGAGCAAATAAAAATTGAGTTTCATGAGTTAAAGAATCCCTGATGTCACTTCACCTTAATCCTGACCTGGGAATCAGCAAACCTGAGTCATCATCCTGAGAAACTGGGACTTGACAGGCATGGACTAACAGCTCCTTGTCTTTTACAAATAAGAAACAAATTCTAAGGACTTAGCTACATTATTTATCTAGCAAGGCACATGTCTTGCTTTCAGCCGGTGTAGAGTTAATTGTCTTCCTAGTAGCTGGTACAGTGCTGTGTTTTTGAGTTACATGTAAGAAGAATGTTGATAACACACTGAAGTTTTCAGTTGTTGCTAAGTAATGTTTAGTCTAAAGGCAAGGATTTTTCAGCTTCTGATGCCCAGCCAGCAAGAAGGCTGGAGGGGCACAAGAAGTTGGGAGGGGGCACAGCCAGATCACCTGAGCCAAACTGGCCAACAGGGCATTCCATACCATGTGACATCATGTCCAGCGTGTAAACTGGGGTGAGTGGGGGGATCACCACTTGGGGACTAACCAGGTGTTGGTTAGCAGGTGGTGAGCAATTGCATTGGGCATCATTTGTACATTCCAATCCTTTTATTATTACTATTGTCATTTTATTAATGTTATCATTATTAGTTTCTTCTTTTCTGTTCTATTAAACTGCTCTTATTTCAACCCATGAGTTTTACTTCTTTTCCCAGTTCTCTCCCCCATCCCACTGGGGTGGGGGGGAGTAGTTGAGCATCTGCATGGTGTTTAGTTGTTGGTTTAGGTTAAAACAACAGCACGACAGCATCAAGCCTGCACAGGAAACCAGATGATGTTCATGAACTGTTGTCTATTTCATATGAGTTTGGGGTGAAGTGATTAATTTCAGAACAGCTCTAATCTTGTCCCATGGGCTGAATACCCCAATACTGGCTCTTCTACCATGTGTTTTAGATTCATCAAGAGTAATCCAGTTTGTGTGCTCTGACACCGCTGTGTTACAGAAATCATACCTCACTGAGTGGGAAGGTCAGAATATTTACTTCCAAACTGTCCTCCTCATCCAGACTTAAAAACTATTGTAGCCACCTCTCTTTCTTCACCGAGGACAGTCCATTAAGATCCCTTTCATCGTTATAGCTTTCATTCCACTATGTAGGAACAACAATTAAACTGGTTTAAATAGAAAAAAACCGTATTGAATTAGACCTGAATTTGCAAAACTCTCTAATATTCAGACTCTTATCTTAGAAAAGTTTCTTAAAAAACCTTAAGAATATTTCTAGAGAGATTTTCAGCTCCATCTCAAGAACTGCAGTTAGTAGGAAAACTTCCTGTCAGTTTAACAAAAGTTGAAGTATAGTAAGACGTGCTAACTTCTGGCTAAACAGCTACTTGAACTTCAGCCATTTTTGTTACATAAAACTGAAGAGCGACTTTTCCAAGTTTACTCATTACTGCTAAAATTACATTACGTTATAATTATGATCTTTGTTTTTAAATGCAAAATAAAGCACTAAGTGGAACTTTTAAATCTAACTTTAATCAGTGTAAATTATTTTAAGCACAGCCTCAGTAAAATTACTTTATGTATTCTTTATAATTCCACTTCGCATAATTTTGAATCAAATAGCCTTGCAAATAGATTTAAGATGTGCAGCAAACGATGATGGCAACATTGCAATTATGTGGTGAAATTGTATTGTTTGGAACCTGGTGTTACCTACAGTGCACACAAAGGGACTTTCAGTCTGGTGCAAGTTTCTTTTGCTAATTAATCCTACACAAAAGAAGTTTTACCACTGACAAAGACATTAATTTTTGCACGGATTGCTGTAGACCTACTAATGAACTTTGTTAACTTTGACCTTGGGCATTTAAGAGTCTGAGGGGGGATGAAGTATTTTCCAGTACCTAAGAAAACATACTCTTCTTCCTACAAATTAAGAAGAATGAAGGAAGAGTGCACATCTCTGTAAGTCTAAAGAAAAGGTTACTTAGAGAGAGGCTTCAATATGCATCCAGTACTAAGACCTTTTTCTTTTTCTCATTAGCAAGTTGGGGAAAAGGTTGGGGATAAGAAGAAAGAAACCCAGCAAGGTGAATTCCTCATTATTTCTTTTTTTCCTTACCCAAGATGCATACCATATGATTTCTCAGAGGGCAGTGCAGAGGATGAATGAGACAGACATCTTTTGCCATCATTCATGACATCTGATGATGGCCATCAGCTTATTCTGCAGGAGGACAGATATTATTTACATAAAGGAGGAAACCTCTGATTTACAAAATCGATGCTGGTAATCAGGCTGCTGTATTTAGAACAAAGCACTGAAGACAGATGCACAGGCATATCCATACTGAGATCTGGAATCCAGTGTTAATGGATTGAACTACCTTTCAAACACCTCCACTAAATTAATTTTAATAAAACACTTCAACACAAGCACCAAATTCACAAATGGCATAGGCAAGTTAAGGCCCATGGGAATCAAAGGAAATGCATGTGTTTTGGCAAGCAGAGATCAGGCACAGAGATTTCAAAATGGTTTTGAGCTTTGCTTTGCTGAATCGGTTACAGAATTTTAACTCTGTTATGGGTTTGTGTGGCACGGTTTT
>VYZV01014877.1:0-12401 GCA_013401275.1 Pandion haliaetus | reverse complement strand
CTGGCCCTTTGCAGCATAAAGTGGCCTTTGTTTTACGTGATCCTATAATGTAGAAAATTCCTTTCTTACGAAGTTCCCTATGGTACTATTCATCATCACATGGAAATACTGAAGTTTTGTTAGGATGATGTGGAAAGAGGAAGTGATATTTATAGAGCAGATGCTAAATTAACTGAATGCATTAACATGAAAGGGAGGACATATTTCCAACAGCATAATTTGCTGTTGTTGTATTTATTTATATTTAAGCAGTATAAAGTACATCTTGAAAGGTGCTATGGCTTTTCAGTCCAAAGACCGGGCTGACTGACTGACTTTTCAACAGAAAGCAAGGCTCTTCCCATCCCTGCGTAAGTGACAGCACAGAGAAAAGATATCAGACAACTACTATGTGAATCATGATCAGAAGGGAGCCAAAACCTCAGAGTAGATGTGGAACCTAAACAGAAACAGATGGTGTCACCTTTTGCCCCAAGGCATAGAGCAAGAAAAAATAAATACAATAGCCTTGCACCTTCTAAGCAGGTTATATACAGAAAGAGCAGAGCGGGCCTGTATATTGTGCTTTCTTTCATGCTGTTCTTCTGCATGTTTTCACATACCTAGATGAAACTGCCACTGGCCTCTAGCCATCCAAATATAGATGGCTGAACATAGATTCATCTGATGCAACCCATTTCTGGCCCTTTGAAAGTTCTGAATCTTTGCAAAGCTAACCTAGAGCTGCTGCAATTAGTGCAACCTTTCCATCCGTTATCGTTGCTGGTTACGGAACTAGGTTTTAAGATCTCCACGTAAGCAGCATAGGAAACAATTAACCTGTACTCTTTCTTCACAATATTTATTGCAAAAACATCCTCTTTGTATGCTATCTCTGCTATCATGTGAATTAGCTTACCGTATGCGTTTCCACACATTCCTCTACAAATATTGTTTCCAAGATAGACTAATATCCTTTCCACAACGCAGATCGAATTATTCCTATTGGACTGTGTATAGCCATAGGAGGCTCCAAAGCTTTTTAGAGACATTTGTAGAGCTTTTTTATGTTTTATGCTAAAGTGTGTAGAAGTCTATTATATTTGGTAAATATACAAATTATCTGTATTTTCAGAAGCCTTTCTAGTGCTTCAAAAATTGTTTCTTTTGTGTGCCTCTATTCAACAAATTTCTTAGGGTGGTCATTGTAGTTAAAATAATCTGCAACATGATTTTTACTGTTGTTCTTAAAAGATTCTGACCCTCATAATAATGATAGGTAAGCAGCTAAGTTTCATTTGCTACCTTGTCCATGTAGATGAACTGATGGATCCACTTACATACATGATCATATGGAATAGACATCACATTATTCATACTCAGTTTCCTGCAGCAGATTCTGCACCGTAAAGTCATTGTAAAAGCATTAGCAGTCTTGTTGTGCAGGGTCTCAGCTGTAGGATCTTCCTTAGCCTCTAGAAACTCAAACACAATGAGTATTTTGACATGTCAAGCTCTGAAGCTCTAGGAGTCTGGAAATATTCCGTGACTGAATAAAGGACCTGCGGAGGGTTGGAATGTAACTTAGAATAGAGCAGAAGTATTCCAACCTGTCTTGTAAAAAAATAACCGCTTTCTAGTCAAGGAAGCTTTGTCCTGAGAGAGAGTTAAATTTGACTTCTCTATTTTATTTTATTTTTTTTGGCATAGATAGAAGAGCTTGCCTATGTGAAATGTTAATACCAGTGCTGCAGTTTGGGTACTGAGATACTACAGGAGATATTACTGCTGTGGTTTGTTTTTTGACTGGGAGGAGATGGGGTGGCTGCAGTTTGCTATCAGTGTGCTTAGTAACACTAGTATTCTGGGAGTTGCTTTTCTCTCTGTTCCCTTGTTAACTTTGCACAGAACATTTTAGTTGTCTGCCTGCAAAAATAAGGAAGACCAAAGGACATTCCTGGGATGCTGAGCCCTCCCAGCACAGGCATGCAGAGCTGCTCTGCAGTAAAAGCTGTGTGTTTTATAGCATGTGCAGACACTCTGCATCCCCTCTCCCCCTTCTCCCCTGATCCAGCCTTTTGTTCTTCTCTGTTGCATTCCTCCATGTGCACAGATACTCGTATGGCAGTTTCTGGTTTTCTTTGAAACATAATAGCATGGTTATGGGTTCTCGTAGAATAGATCAGTATTTAATTTATCCTAATCTGTGTAGTGTTGAATCAGTGCAAAGCTATAGTAGAAATTGGTTGTCTTTAAAGTGTACATGTTCCTTGAGGCATTGAAGTCCCTGAGTATGAAAAAGTGCATACATGTGATTCAAGAGTTCACATTTTAGAAGTTGCCCCGGTAGCACTGTCTGCTGTTAAAGTCAAGTGATGCTTTCCATTAATAATTGTTTTTCGTTGCATAAAATTTTTCCCAAAATTTTAACTGCACAGTCTGAAAGTTTCCATAGTGGGTGCTAAATACTGTACTGACAGGCACAGGGGAAGGCTCAAGAATACTTGTCTGCCAAGCAAGGTTTAAACAGGGAGCAATAAATAAGATTTAGGTCATGCATTGAGCAGTGATGAGAAAACAAAATATCGAATAGCTGTAAGCGCTGCCTATTGCACTGTGGCAATATGGCAGGGGTCTTGCAGGGAAAATATTGTGAAAGTGCATAACTGTAAATTATAACTTCATGTGTTATCTGTATGTATAGACACAATGGACAGATATTCAAATTACATGGTAATCTTCACGGCATTTCCGAACTTTTAAGCATTTGGTGTTACAACCTTAATAGCGAGCTTTGTGTATGTGTTATGTTTATGTGCGTGCTATTTCATTCTCTGATCAATTGTAATGAAATTAACTGTGTCATCAAGTTCTGAAAATGCATTTCCGTTAATACCAGTGTTTCTGAATACCTTTGGAATTAGAGAGAAATAGCCAAATTTCTTGGTTTCCAGTGTAAACCTTTTATGTGACAGTTCTAACAAGAAATTTATGCAAAGCCACTAGAATGAATGGCATGATTGCAAATGATTATTGCATGAGAGAGGACAGAATTGGTATTTAGCATAATATTGCTTTCCTTTATGTTTTGAAAATCTTAGTGCTAGGGAATACAGTAGAACTTCAATTTAAGCCTAATTGTTGGAATTTAGTGTTGTGCTGAAATGTCAATTTTCATAGCAAAACTGAAACTTTACAAACACCGTGGGATTCCTTGCCAACTTCAGTGGAGAAACTGCTGAAACCTGCATAAACTTGCTAAAATGTGAAAACCTCTATTTAGCTTAACATACAGATCGTGGTTGGAGGCAAAGCATGCGTTATTGCTCAGACTGATCCAGTACAACAAGAAAGATCAATGTTTGGGACGTCTGTTAGTAAACCAGTTAAGGCCAGACACTTCACTGGGAGGCAACTGAAGTGACCCAAGCTTCCCTGAAATAATCGTTCTTCAAATGGATCTGGAAAGTAGAGGACATTCAGAGCAAGCTACATTTTCAGCTATGTTGAAAATGATTGTGATCACTGTTGTTGAGGGCTGCTGTATCAATCATCAAAAAAGAATATGTAGCTAACAAAACAGTTCCATAGGAAAGATGGGGTTCATGTCAAGAACTTGTACTGCTAGTCGGTTATGCCACTTCTGTGTCATAAAACTGGTATTTAATACAGTTAACAAAAGTGGCCTTTAAATCCGAAGGAAACTACTGTGTGGCAGTTGTAACAAAGAATGCATGGTGACAAATTCCCAGAGCAGTTCTCTGCATTGCCGCTGCAGTGCTGTCAACATATGGTACTGGCCTACAGCCAGCTCTCATGATTTTATAATTCTCTTGGGTGACTTTATTGCTTGCAATGTAAGGTGTGTTCTTTAAAAACCCAGGTCCAGAAGATGACATTTGAAAAGAAAAGCCTGTGGTTTAGTGGTACAGACACGGAGCAAAGTGTAAAGGAGACATGCACCCTAAAAGCTGAAAACCCCGGGTCCGTGTAAGAGAACTGTGAATACAGTCTGTGGCAAAAGCGAGGGATGAGGGTTTTCTTCTCCCCAAATGCTTCCTGTGTCTGTGGCACAAGTCCAACCCTCCATTAACTCTCCTTAGCACCTACAGCGGCTCATTTTGTGCTATTCTGCTTTCTTGCTCCCCTCTGACTCCAGGGGCTAACTAAGCCAGCCGAATTTTCTCTGTTCCTCCCTCCAGCATAGTATCGGGCTCTTCCTTTGGGAACCACCTACCACCTTCTGGTAGCAGGAGCTTGCATTCATGCCTCTTTGTCTCTGCTTTCTTGTACATGCTTTCTTCCTTCCTCTTTTAACTTCTGCATCTCCATCTCCAGGTCCCGCTTCCTGAGTGCGCAGTATTAAATCACTGCATGCACAGTCCAGTCCTCATTTCTGTCTCTGTCCTGATTCATAGTTCAGAAGAGAAAAAGTAGCATCCTTGGCTAGAATGGGTCCTGCACTTCATGGCAACACAAGAGCTGCAGAGTAGGGCTGTTCCTTTCACTTCTGTGCTCCACCTGTCCTGTTTTATATGAGGTCTGCCTCTGACAGAGATGCAAAAACTAGGGCAGAGGATGGTTAAAGTGCAACTGAAGAGCTGTATGAAATGTGGAAGAGGCAGAAGGGGAGGATGGCATTGTGGAAGGCAGAGGATCTCCTGGGGTCAGAAGCAGTGAGGCTGTGAAATATCTGTGTGCGCATGAGGTGGCACGAACTGGAGAGAATCTTTGCCATTCAAAAAACAAACAAACTAACCAAAAAGCCAAAGAGTTTTTGGAAGAAAAATGAAGTGTATGTAGCCTGTTGATCAGAAGGGAGAATGACTATAATACTTTTTGGCAGACACAAGAAAAGAGATTAAGATTTGAAGGTGGGAGCGAAAATGGCAAAAAAATATGGGGAGGCAGGATAATATGCATCTATTGTTGGACAAAACAGGGCTAAAGAGACATAGAGAAAATAGGAAACAGTCCAGAAGTTCATAGTTGACATTGCCAAATTTTTTCAATATATAATTGGAAGCTTTTTCAGAGGGATGGGAGAGAAATGGAATGGAAAAAGCTGAGGATCATCCCACCTCTTATTCTGATTTTAATTATCCAGTAGAGGAACAAGTAATCTCTGCACAGCTGGGCCTCTTTCCTCACTCCATAAAGTGGCTTAACCCTAACCTATCTGATGTGCTTGGTAATTATAACCTTTACAGGTTGAAATGTGGCTGGAAATTATCAGCACATTTAGATGCAGAAGGATGTAGATATTTTAGGAAGCCAATTTTTTTTATTCCATTGTCTTTATTCAAAGCCTGAAGACTCCATGTGGCTTACAGTGGGAATGAAAATCATGGCTAAGATTTTGCTGAAGCTCTGTATATCCAATTTAAAACACGATCAGTATGAAAATGGGGCCATCATCTTCTTGATTGCAACAAGTGGTAATCAACCTTATCATGTAAGACTATTCCATCTTTCATTTAGGGAAACATGAGTTTAAAATGCAGCTTGGTAGAAGGCAGAAAAATAAAACTAACAGGAGTGTTATAATGAACACAATGATTTAAAAATATAGAAGACTTCAAAAATGCGCTATTCAAGTGCCCCTCCTTCATAGAGAAAAACTTCTGGCCCTGCAGGGTTTCAACAATGTTCAAAGATTAGGCTTATTTACTAAAATATTGATTGGATTATAATATTATGATGTTAGACTGAATATCGTGCACTTGAGATTCTGTGTTCTCTTTGGAAAGATATTTGATTCTGCAATAAGGAGTGAATGTGCCAAGGGAATTAACATGCTGATGTTCAGCTAACTACTCGTAGCGGCACAATACTGACTTTGAAGGCCTGTTACTTTAGTCATGATGAAAATTCTTTTTTCCAGTCCTAAGGTTTTGTTTTTAAAGAATTATAGCCTCTGCTCCTCTGAGTGTTTCTATATGAAGGTCTCCCCTAACAGTTGCTTTTAGCTTGATTTCAGAAGAAGAAAGCAGTCGACTCTCACTAATTCTAAACCCAAGAGACTCCTCTTTCTGTATATTTCTTAATTACATGGGTTATTAAATAGGGGGCAGAAATGCAGTAAAGTATATGAAAGGGGCTGTACACAATGAAATTAAAATCCTGCTGAAGACTGACCCACATCCAAATAATATACCCAGGCTTCTGAAGGTAAGAAGAAACAAACACAGACTACTGAAGGGTTTGGTACCTACTTATTAAAATCACTGTCAGATTTCTCAGCAGACTCCCTGGCACAGGAATTAGAAGACAACTATATGCCTAGAGACTGCAGACTTGGTATACTGAGACTTGTAGTTCACACAGAGATCTGTAGATCCTGAAGAAAATGTCCCTAGTATCTATATATACACAATCCCTCCCCCACCTTCTCCCCAAAGCACAATCCTGCCCCTTACTTCGTATTTCAAAAATCACTTTCCTATTTTCTAAGCACAGGAAAAATCCACAAAAGGAACAACCAGTACCCCTTTTTATGTATTCTGTCTTAATGCTTGGTTAAGTTTTTTGTGTTAGGTTTTATTCTTAGTGTTTTGGGAGGTCTGGGAGTTGATGACTGCTTGGTTTGTTCTGTTGTGGGATTTCCTGCCATCTCCCCATCCTTGGAAAAATACAAAATTCAATAGCAGAATAGTTTTTGCTGAACCAAGTTTCTTTCTGCCTGTCCTCAAATACATGTTCTCTGAGCACGTGAGCAGGTGGCATCAGTATTGTTGCAAAGTGTCTTCCCCCTGGGTTGTGCAGTGCATGTTCACAGTTTCATGTTTACTAAAGGTGCTTGCAGTGAGGAAAGGAGGAAGCTGCTCTGTTCTTGATTCGGAAAAGAAGCAATAGACATTTATGAACTGCAACACGGAAGAACTAGATTAAATGTTAGGAAAGAAACCCAAATGGAAAAGAGGGTGAAGTACTGGAATAGATTGCCTTGGGTTTGCGGAACCTCCATCACTAATGGTTTTCAGAGAGAGTTAGGCAAATGTCTGCCAAGAGTTATGTAGGTATTGTTGATCCTGCCTTGGGCAGGTAGATGGACTAGCTGATACATTGAGTTCCCTTCCAGGCCCATTTTTTATGATTTTATGGTGTAGAGAAGAAGGTGTGCTCATAGTTTCACTGAGTACAGAATCTCTGCCATTTGGGCTTGCAGGACTGAAAGGACAGCAAAGCTGTAGTCTTAAAAATTCTTACGAGCGTAATCAGGAAATTTCTGTTCTACAGTTTTGTTTGTTTTATTACCATAAGTCCTTTTAAATGCATATGTAAGTCAGTATGGGTTAGCAAGTAAGGCTGTCAGACAAAATTATGCAATAGGCCCGTTGTTTAGCTACTGTATTTGAATCAAAATGAATGCCTTATTCATAAACCCTAATACTTGCTTCTTGACTTGGTCACTGATTCTCTCTGCTCTTTCCCCAGACCCATGAAATTATGACTCTATCTTATAGGACTCTTTTCAGTAAGCAGTTCACAGTTATCTAAACTGTTGTTTCCCTGTAGTCCTTTCCCTTTAACTTTTTGACTCTGTGCGGTTTTTGAGTTGTTCAAGAGGCCATACACAGCCCCTGTAAGGTCAGCTCAGTGTTTTTCTTGCCTGCAGTTCTGTGTTGTATAGCTTAATAGATGTGATAACAATCTGCAAAAATCTTAAGACTGTAAACACTGAAGAGAAGCAGGAGTGGGTGTAAGGACGTGTGGGAAGAAGTTGACCAAAGCAGCATGTACATTGAATGCTATGATAAGTATCTTCACAGCTGGATCTATGAGAATGGAATATGCTTTCAGAAGATTTTCAGACCAGTTTAAATAAATGATGAAAACTGCTCTGCAGTGTCAGCTGTTGATGGTGTTGTGGCTCTCTTACCACACTATCGGAGCACATATGCTCATTCTTTCCTCTAGAAAACTAGTTAAAGGGCATGAAAAACCTCTATTGCAGCTGCTACATATCATAAGAAAAAATTCCTTTGAGTTTTGTTGCTCGTTTGAAAATTCAAAGGCTACTCATGATTTTCAATATAGCTGAATGTCTCTGTAAAACATTCAGCCCTCCTGCTCACCGTTTGAGATTTCTGTGGGTCTCAGGTAGCAAATTTTGCTCCCTTCCTTGCAGGATCTGTTATTATTTTTGCTTCCTGCTATTCCAAACCCAGAAGATTTTAATGAATTCCATCTACTTTTCTGCTCCTTGCAAGCACTGTTTGCTAATGCAATGTGAAAATGCTAATGGCAGTAATAAATTTGGTGCGTTTACTATCTTCTGAAACAAAACCTCACTGGGCTAGGTGATAAGAATGTAACTATGAATCTTTATAGGTTTGTCTTGCCTGTTGAGCTCTGAGAAGCTGGGCAGATATGGAGCATGACGAGGCAGGCAAGGGGCGGCCTCCACCATAATTACAGGACTGAAGTCTTTGAGGCCACGTGGATCTGTGATGCAGTGAAAGATCTCTTCACCCTGCCTGCCTTCCAGGTGAAGATTCCACAGCCACACTTCTCTTGAGATAGGCTCCCTTCTGCTGCTTTCAGGTGTGATCTCAGAGAGCAGGGTGGTCATCACCCCTCTGTATTACTTCCTATGAGACTGTGAGCAGGAGAACTAGTCTTCATTGTAAGTGTTGCTGTGGAGAGCGTTTGTCCTCCTACCCTTCTGCATGTATTTATTGCAGGTGGAGCCCGTGGGAAATAGTGTTTGCTTTGTGTGCATTCCGAGTGGCTTTTCTACCAGAAACTGTGCTCCTGTCCAGAATCTGAGGGCAAATGTATCACCAACGTTACAGCAGAAAATCTGATAAGACTTTCTTTTTTTCCCACCTCACTTTAAAACACCACTATTGGTTTTCTGTCACTTGACTTCGGGTCTGATTAATACTATGTAAAACTGAAGATTTCACAGCTATTCTTCAAAAGGATTTAAAGTCCCCTGATTTCCCATAGTGAAGTAAGCAATTGCATTATTTCAATGTGAAGGAGAGAAAATTGAGATCAATATCACATCGTAAATACAACGCTGCAATTCGTAATAACAACAGTGATTTAATTTTCTTGAAAGCCAGGGGACCAAATGTGTGACAGTTACTGTATTCTTTCATAGCCACATATTTATGTGCTAAACTGCTCCAGTTAGTTGACTTGATGTCATAGGGCTCAAGGAATATGTCTTCTGGGTGTTTTCTGAAGAAAATAACAAGTAGCTTTGTTTTTCAAAATTTGGGGAAAACATTGTCGTCCCAAGCAAGCATTTTTGCCTTTTCCAGAGTCTGTGGTGATTCAGGTTCAATTTGCCTGCAGGCTACAAAGAATAAAAGGGATTATACACTCAGTCAGGCTGGAAGTCATTCATCCGAGGCCTGATTAGCCTATAGGTGAAGATTTAAATGGCTGCCACCAGATTCGGAAAAGGTAAAGATGAATGATGAATGGTTTGAAGGACGAAGTTTTCTTGCAGAGAACCAGGAGGTTTCTCATGTTGTGATGCTCTGCCATGATGCTTCACCTCAGAGGCAGCAGCAGCCTGCAGGTAGCAGGACAGAAAAAGTGCCAATCGGTTCTTCTTTTAGAAGTGATGAAGTTAGGGTGCTTTTGATTAAATCACGTGAGAAGAATTGTAACACAGTAGACATGCTCATGCAGCTGAAGGACAAGGTTTTTACATGTGAAGACGTTACTCCAAAGACAGAATCTTAAAGTTTGAACGCTAAATCCTAGGAGGTAGGGGTGACTATTAATATGAACCAGCAAACTGTCCTGGGGGCTTGTGGAAAGCATAAGATGCAGAGTAACTGTGCATTCAAAGTGAGAATAGAAACAGAATAGGGTACATTAATTGTAATATATAGATTACCATGCATTAAAACATGGTAACTCTCTGTTTTGCTGTTATTCTTATTGACCTCAGTAGGGATTGTATAAACACAGATGCAGGTTCTGTGCAGCTAGGCAGTATGGGTGCAGGTCGCTCCCTGGGTAAGAAATTCATATTCCTCTCATCCACATCCAGAAGGACTTTGTTTTCCAGGATTCCTTATGTTGCTGAGAAATTGCTGAAAACTTCTTCTTGGAGATTAATCTGTTTGTTTTCTGTTTCCAGAGCCAGATGGGAAGGGTAATAAACTCTTTTTGGGGGTGGAGGGATTGAGCTGGTGAAGTGTTGGGTAGGAGTTGGAATTCATTTCAGATCCAGAGATGCTTGCATGTTATAGTTTGTGATAACTCTAAAAGTCTGACTGTTGGACTAGATTTACTTGAAGAGAATCTATGCTAAGGGAGTGAAAAAAAGGTTAGATGCCTCCCTCAGAGAGAGACTAGGGAACTGCAGAATTTATGGATCCGCCCTGTGGCTGAGATTAGATAGCCAGCAACAGTAGCCTGGGGGGAAATGTACTGTAATTTGCATGCAGCTAGGTAATTACAAGTTCCTCCATTAAATCTTCACCTCTGCATATGGATCTATGGTTTAGTTGGGACAAGTCCAATTACCTTCCTGCACTCTACATGGAAATCTACTTGAAGTTCACTTGATGCAAAATAAGGCTGCCAATATGTTTGGGAGTATTAGTTTTATGTGAATATACTGTACCAGCTGGAGAACTGTGATGTGTTTCCATTTGCTTCCATGTATAATTCACGACGTTCATAAAGAGCATGAACATGCCGGATATCTGAAGGATACTTTGTGGCCATCACGGGAGTTCAATTGATTAGTTATCAGGGGAACAGTTGCAGAAAGTTTCACTCCAGCTAGTGAAATAATTTCACGCTTCCAGTTAGTATAACATTCAATCTGTTTCTGTAGCAGAGCGGGAGGAATAGATGCAGGTAATGGGACCCTGGATTTTTTATTGGAATTTTAGTCCTTTAATACAGCTCTGAATACCAATAGCAAGGTGTCATCAGTTCTGTACGTGGGTTGTACTCTTCCTCCAGCAAGTATGCTTGAAAGTTATGCTTCTTCCTGTCTGTTAATTCCTCTCTGACCTGCTGATCCTTCCAGTCGAGGAAGCTTTTAAACTAAATTGTTTCTACTTATTCTTTTACAAGATCTTCATTAAGACAACGTAAAAACAAGATTAATTTTCTGTCTNCTAACAAGTCTTTTAATGTTCAGTTTTGCCAATACTGTTTTTTCAGTGGGTCTGGGCTGTGTCCTTGTAACCCGTACTCCACTGAGAAGGGACTAATTCATTTTTCATGTTCCTCCGGTTAAGTGATCCTCAGAGGGAAGAGCAGTCTGATGTCACACTGTTGTCCAGTAGGGCTGTAATGAAATGACTGACCACCTTTCAATCAGTCATTTCAGCTTATTTTTGACTCTGATATCTGAAGGATTAAGACTTTACATTAAACTGCAAGATCTTGCTTGCTTTCCATCTCTTCTTCGGTCTCTCCTTGCTGATAAATAATAGATACAGAAGAATGAATAAAGCACTAAACTTGTGCCCCTGGGACTGAAGTTTCCATCTAATCGGTGGTCCAGTGCAGCGTGAAATCTATTTGGTGGTTTAGGCTTGGTCCTTCTGGAACAGTATTCTTCCTGTGAAGGTACTAAATGTAAAAAAATGCAGCACGGCGAAGCAATCATAGAGTCTGTTTGAGAAAGGCCAAAGATTAAGTTAACATAGAAGCAGATTTACCTCCCACACATACAGAAGAGTGTCTACAGGTCAGCCTTTTCTGAAATGCTACAAGGGAGTTGGTATTGTGCCTACTCACACTCTCTGTCTAGCTTCTGTTCAATAGACAACTTCTGGTTTTCAGAGCTTGGACTTTCAAGCGAAATGATTTTTATATATTGCATTTATTTTATGTATATATTCATAAGTATAATTATATGAGCATGTATATATGCATAAATATATATGCATATTTATGTATATATGTGTGTGTATACATATATATAGGAAATAAAAAAATACTCCCCCCACTATTGGCTCACATAGGGGAAAACACCACCTGGCTATGACTGGGAAAGCAAATGTCTAATGTCACTAACATCACTGTAAGAACTTTTTTTAGTAAGAAAAAGTAATCTACGGCTGATACCAATGTGCTGTTTGCAAATCTTCATAGTTCCCATGCATAAAATACTCTGGTTTTGTTTTTTTAGATTAATATATCCTTTGTATCTTGAAAATTGAATAGAATTAGACATAAGTTACTCAGAGTTGGACTTTTCAGCTCATATTCTGTGCCTTTTGGATTCCTATGAAAAACACAGTTCTGTACAATAATTTGTCTTCCTTCAAATGAGTAACAATTTTATGTGAATTCTCTTCACATGCCAGGATGACCTCAGACTCCTAGCTAAGGTTCTTTGGCAGAAAAATGCTGAAAGACAGAACATTTAAGCACCTGTATATGAATGCAGAGACAGTTCAGTGGTTTCTAATGTATTCAAAAGTGAC
>VYZV01014876.1:6318-18737 GCA_013401275.1 Pandion haliaetus | reverse complement strand
TAATGTGGTATGCTATGTGCATGCTGGACACGTCTTAACAACTGCTATGGGTGATGCATATTAGTGCATTCTGGAGAGCAAAGCTAGGTATTTGTGCTGTGCTTGAAGTTGAATGCAAAAGGCAATTCTGTGGTTACTAATCTGCATATCTCTTGCTGTTCTACAGTAACAAGGCAGGAGCAATTTTATCTTTGTGCGAAGTAACTCTGAAAGAATTTGATGATACAATGTCTGGGAGATAACTAATAAGGTTTGAGGAAATTCTAGGGAATCTCAGTTCCTTGCTTGATTTCCTAGGCTTGTACAGAACCTGAAGTTGAGTTGGTAATCTGCTCAATAAATGTTCCTATGTTCTGTCAGGGAAGCAGCTAGTGTAATGTGTGTCCTGGGCTGGTTACTCTCTTCTCTTTGTGATTAAATTTCCCTGTTCAGGACTGCCTTCCACCTTTAGCCTAGGTACAGCTTAGCTCTCTGAAGACAAGACTCTTAACAGAGGCTCACTTCTGTTGTCTCCAGACTTGCCCAGCTGCAGTGTGTGAAACAGTATAGGAACAGTTGCTGTTTCCTATAGTGGTGAAGGCTTGTGGAGGAGTACTTAAGCAGTTAGAGCAAGGAAGCATCTGCTCACGGCTATAATTAGGCCAACTACTTTACAGAGTAGCAGGGGGAACAGTGTTAAAACAGGAAGGGAAGTTGCCTGCCTCCTTGTAGTGGTGAAAGAATTGAGAATTGAAAGTAGAGGACAAGCAGCAAATATTCAGATATAAATGTCCCTAAAACTATTTATTTGGGAGTAATACCTCAGCGATTAAAAGTTGAAAGTTTCATGCTTAACAATGTTCACAATAAATTTAATTCCAGAACGTTGAACCTTCAGGCAAGAGCCCTATCCAGTTTGAGTTGAGTGCAGAAAACCAAAATGCAGAAACTGCGTTCTTCAGCAGAGTTTGCAAGAAACTTCCTATCAGAAGGTAAATCTTTGAGATGTCATTTATACACAAAAATTAAATATTTATTGGATGGGGGTTTCTGACCTCTGCTGTAACAGCAGCTGTCAGTTTAGCTGTGCATACAGTGATCTTCTTGAATTAAAATCAGTGTACGTGCTTTTGTTTATTCCTAGAGATAATATTCTTCAAGTAAGATGGTCAAGCTGACCATATTCTAAGAGAAACTACTCGTAGTTCTACTCTTGATACTGGTGGTTGTTATTTATACAGTGGATGTTCCTAAAAAGGCTTGCTTACTGATGGAGCTTAGTTCACTGTATTCAGCTTTCTGTGAGATCTGTCCTTTGAAGCAAATCTCTAACTGAAGTTTACTTAAGTTGGTAAAAATTTCTTTTTCCTTCCAACTTTTCAGAGCTGCAAGACCTGGATAGGTTGAAACTTAGGGATTTTTAAGAACGTGACTTATCCATTCAATTTTTTATCTATTACTATAACATGGCCTTTATTTTCCCTTGAACATTGTTACAATCTTTACTGTAGCACTCTCTATCTTTCTAATATAAATCAGTGTTTTGCTGTTAGAATGTCACTTAAAAGGTGTATATGTCTGAGGGTGTGGGGAGGGAGGGTTAGTATCTTTTTGCCCAAAAGCATAATTTGTATTTTCACTGTTTGATCTTAAAACTGTTTGCTGTGTGAACTCCCTAGCTAACCATGGAGGAGATGTATAGCAACTGCTTCTTGAAAAAATGATGCTGATACTGCACTGTAGATGGCCCAGTGAAAAACGTGAAGATTCATGTTGCTTCTGCCAAATCTGACAAGCAAACATTTTTAGGTTTTTTTATGTTGGTTTTAGTCCTTCCCAGGGCTGTTCACCCAGTAAGTTGTCAGCAAGCGATCATGACTCTGGTGTAGAAGATGAGGATTTATCCCCCAGGCCAATTCCAAGTCCTCACCCAGTGAGTCAACAGGTAACCAAGTAAATAATTGTTCCAGGCATCTCAGATGTGACACTTAGAGCAGCAAAACTCTTTGTAAGGGGACTGGAGAGTATAAAGCTTCTGTCTCAAAGTGCTAGCAGGGAAAAACGGAACTGAAGAAATGGGCCAAGAGTCCCAACTCCTGCTCCAGTTAGCCTGTCTTTTTTTCCAGGATTATAGACACTTTAATTCCTGTATGTGGTAGGATTTGGGAACAGAGATAGTAGGTTCTACTTTGGGGATCTTGCTACCATTACATGGAAGAGCTGTGGTGTCTGAAGCAAAGACAGAGGCAGCAAACTTTCTTGTGTATTCCTGGGTGAATGAAATAAAGATCTGCTGGTCTGTCCGTTTTTACTGAAGTGTATACAAATGTAACGAAATAGCAGCCCTCATACAGCATAGGTCTAGAAGGATGTGACAGTTGTGGATTATAAAATATGTTCTGTTGCACCTGTCTACTGGGTCTAAGAATAGTAAGAGGGAACATATAGCCCATTTCTTGAAGGGGAAAGATCCATACTCTGAAATGTGCTCCAGGATGACAGGGAGCACTTATTTGGTAGATATGGCTGTTATGCCATATGAAAGCAATTTTGTCATCTAAGAATGATCCTAGAGGTTTTGCTGCTTTTTCTGTATCTTTAGAAAACCATTCAATGTGTAGTTGGTTTGGAGCTGGTAGTGGTCATATATTGATTTTAAATGAAAACGTTTTCTTTGATGAAATTCTCTATGTGAAGAGCTGAAAGGCAGTATTTTAAAATTATCTTAAACTTGCTTGTGTAACTGTCACTTCAGGTTACCAGGATCTTTCCTTCAGTTCCTGAACTGTCACTTGTTTTGGATGGGAGTTTCATAGAACCAGGACCATCATCTAAGCCTATGGAGACTTCAAATGCTAAAAGTCTACCTTCAGCGCCACATCAGCCTATTAAAAAGAAATGGTGCTTGGGATCTACATATAACCCCACCCAGCACTCCGAAGACAAGCAAAACTTTTCTGCTAATATGGGAGATCCCTCTTTGAGGCAATTACCAGACCATTTAAACCAGAAAATTCTGACTTCAGTGCCTACCAGAGGAAAGCAAGCTCTACTACAGCAGCAGCTGCAGTGTAAGAAAGCTTGCCCTCAATCAAGAAAAGGTTCCAGATCTTCTTCTCCTTCAACCCCTTGTAGTGGGCCTTCCCCGGATACATCTGTGCATCACCCCAGAAAGCCATCAGAAATACTTGTATTAAATCCCGATGGAGTTGCACAGCAGGGAGAGCCTCAAATTAGAACAACATCAATATCTTGTTCCAAGCAGCTTCCTGCTGTTAAGCAGCCAGTCCTCTACAACTCCGCTTTTTTACCACAGAGCTGCAGAAGACCACCAGAACTGCAGGTGCCAGTTCAAGTGCCACCTTGTTGTCCAGCCAGTGCATGGAACTGTCAGTTTGCTGCTTCTGTCCAGTGTAATCCAGCAAATTCATGGCAAGGAATTGGTAAAATGAGCCCCAAACATAGAGCAGAAGTCCAATCAGAGATGGCTCAACAGAATCCATGTACAGTGCTCCATCAAAATATCCTTTGCCCAAATATTTGCTGCAATCCAGGGTATATGACAAGCAGCCCTATAAGCATGGGATATCATGGGAAAATGGGGAACTGTTCTCTCAACAATAGCTTATCGCCTGGAATAAGACTGCCTTCAAGTGCAAGCCCCTCTAGTCCGCAGTTTTGTGCAGCCCACTCACCGTGCTTGCATGTGCTTGCTTCTAAAGCAGGATCAGATAATGGAATGATGGGATTATCTCCAGACGCATACCGGGTTCTTACAGAACAAGATAGACAACTCAAATTACTTCAAGCTCAGGTTTGTGGAAATGGCAGCTTTCTTCTCTGCACTCTTAGTGATTATGCTTTGATAGTTCCCCTGCCAAAGGAATTAAATTAACTGTTGTCTATCCATGTTGGAACAAGACAGCCTGTCATACCAGCTGCAGTTTGGGGATGGAGTGGGGTCCTGATTAGCTCTGCTAATTGCTGTCCCTTAAATGAAAAATATTTGACTCTTGCCTAATTAAATTTTGCATTCATTTTTATCGTATTTCCATAACATGAAGGTTTCCCTTTTAGCAGACAGTTTATAATGCAAACTGATATGCCTTCTGTATAAATACTTTCTTATATATATGCTTGTCTACGCTAAAAAAAAAAAAAATGACTGCATAGGCTGTAGACTTTGGAATTGTTGTAAGCATACAGGTGAGGCACAGAACATTCTCATGTGTTGCTTTGCCCACCTTCAAGCCTGCAGCTTCCTGAGATGTTGAGGCTGTTGCTTTAAAAACTTCGGTTGTGTTTGCAGCAGACTGGCAGGATACATCAGGTGTTTGTTGCTGCACTGGAAAATTTGGCTTCAGTGATCTTGCTAAGTTCTGTTTTGATACCAAGTTAAGTTTCTTCAAAATAGTGGCCTCTTGAGCTATACTGCGGGCCCCGTATTTTGCAGGGTATGATTTGGGGCTGAAGAGCAAGAGTTTAAATTTTGCTGCTAGTGATGAATGATAGGAATAGGAAAGTTGCTCACAATACATATTTTTCCCACTTAAACTAGAAAATTACAACTGAAATATGCTTTAGATATAGTTCCTGTATGTAAAATCAAGATCTTAAAGCATGGGCTGCGCATGAGAGAGGGAAACCTCTCCTTATTGCATAAATGCAGCCTTCACTGTTAAGGTATTTCTCCATGGAGCTGTGAACTAATCGGTGAACAGGGTGGGTGCAAATACTAGAGTGAAGATTGCCTGGGCAACCTTAATTTTATCATTTAAGTGCTTAGTTTTGTAATTAATACAAAGTTGGTTTAGCATGGTGTAAGAACAATCGGCATATAAATGCTTGGCTGGTAAGTCAGTAATAGGCTTTGTGTATAAATGAAAGGGACAGAGAATACTTCCAACAAGTGTAGTGCAAATAGGCTTTACTCAAGTTGTCTTGGTGTAGTTCTGCCAGCGTGCTTAAAACCTCTTCTTCACTAGCTCTGCCAACATCAGAGTTGGTGTTTTGATTTATGCTGCATGCACTGCTGAGAACTGGAAGGTTATCAGACTTCCGTGGCAATACAGCCTGGATCTGAATCCAGATCTCAGAGGGGCCTAATTTAGTAATTCACTTTTGCCTATTATACTTTATTTTTTTATTGTACAAATTATAACTGTCTGATAACCGTTACAGATCCAACGCTTATTGGAAGCACAGGCTCATCAGGCTTATTCCTCTCAACCAGCTGCAGCTGGCCATGCTCTGCAGCCTGAGAAGCAAGGGGACCTTGTTTCTATGGAAACACAGTCCTCACCAGGTTCCCCCATGAGGAAAAGTGTGAGCATTGCTGTGAGCACAGGTAATGCTTTATTCTTTAAAAATAGGCTGGTATTGCTTTTTCTGGATGCTTCTGTGATTTGTTTGGGCATGGAGGGAATGTTTTGCAGAAACGCTGAATGTATGTAAATGTGTACCTAGATACAAAAAGGCAGCTAAGTTCTCTAGATGTTTTTGCAAGTTTAGACTGAAGCAACTTTTGTCTTTGGGCTGCAATGGCAGTGATTGCCATCGCTGGAAGAATTCTTTTTCCAATAGCTTTAGCAAGGTCTTCTCTTTTAAATTGTGCCTTATTGAAAGAAAGAAATCCACATCTTTTTTTTTAATTAATACACTGTTTTGAAAAGTAATAACTTCTATCCCATCTGGTGTTCTATTAAATATATTGTTGATGGTTTTTGTGAGATCCATTTACATCCATGGAGAGGAGACTGCACTTGCTTCAATTTTAGCAAGTTAGGCAGCAGTGTCTGTAAAGTCACATACTAATGTATTGGTTCCTGTTAAATCTGTGGAAATATTGTGATTAGTCTGGAGGAAATTTTCAAACTGGCTCAAGGTCAACGCATTAAATTGCTTTAATACAAGCATTTATTTTCATCAGGTACGCTTTGGAAGAAACTAGGACTTGAATGATGTTTTGGCAACTCTTAGCTGTTCTAAACACTAAATCACTTCTAAAATGGTGGAAAAAAACTGAATGTGACAAAATGATTCCTCTAGCTTTATGAAGCCAGAGCGTCTCAGAAGTTATCACTAACTTTCCTTAAACGGGTAAATCTCTAATTCTCTTCTAGGTGCTAGCTTATTTTGGAATACAGCCTCAGAAAAACAAGATGACTCCATACCACAAGGAAAAAAAGAGGATGAAGAGATTTCTAAGGAAGACATAAGCATTTCAATTAATGATGAACAAGATGCAAGTAATACAAGTATTGCTTCTTCCTTAAAGGTGGTTGACATGCCCAGCTTTGTAGACAGTATTCATCTTGTGGAAGAAGGAACTAATCAGAACACTCTCCAGTAAGTAACCAGAAATATCTTTTGTTCACATAATAAGCTGAACTGTCTTTCGTAAGTTACTACTTTTATAATTCCTGAAGAAAATAACTATGAATGGCCACCTGACTTCAGTTGTTGTGTTCTTTCCCTTCTTTATTTTTTTTAATTATGCTTCGAATTGTACAGCTCACTGAAACACAGTTGCCTTTAGAGACTGCATTTATCAGTCATGCACGTTTAGCTAGCCTACCTATCAGCAGCAGCTGATGGCAAAAGCCTTTAACTTGTAAAAGCATGTGCTGGCAGCATTCCCTTTCTTACCTCAAATCCTGAGGGGGAAAGGGGACACTGCTGTAGTCAGTTGTTTTCCTACAGTGGCTTTTCCCTGTCAGCGTTCAGAACCCTTTCAGTTCTGAGGGGCTTAGCATGAGGAGTTTATGATTATATGACTGTTCCTTGAATTTCTCTGTTTTACGTGCAATTGCTTTGTGTGTAGTGAATGCAGGTACCAACTTCACTGCTGTTAATTATTTTTAAGATCAGATTTTTATAGTGCAGTGACTAATCTCAGACTAATTTGGGAAGTGATTTTAAAAATATTTTTAATTACCTATATGGATAATATTTTTACACAGGGAATAGCTCAACAATTTAGCACTTTTAATGATCTGATATTCTCTAAATATAAAAAGCCAAAGGAGGGAGAATACCCTTCCAGTTAAATTAGGTTTCTAAAATAATCATATTGGGAAAGAGATAATAATTAAGCTATAACTCTAAATATTCATAGTCCTTGATTAAAGTATTATCTGCAAACATATACTGCTACCATAAATGTTGCTGATTCAAATCAGTTTTTTGAACACTGTATTTCAGAGAGATGCCATCTTAAGGTTCTCTTCAACTTAGATTCATAAACCTATAAAATAGCTGTATAAGTATCTTAGAGTAAGAATGTAGAACACCACCCAGATTTCTTTGAGGAGGAGGGGAACAGTTTTGGGAATGATGAATAACTACTAGTGTAACAGTAACTGATAACCTACATTGACTATCTAGCTGTGATTTAAATCTTATCGCTTTCAACACAGGCAATTGATCAGTTGAGTTCTGAAATTCCCTTATCTTACAGTTGTCTTCTGAGGAGGAACAGAAAGGGGGAGGGGGGGTCGCTTAGGGATCTCCTCAGGATGATAGTACTATTGATACGTCTGGTCTCAAAAGGTTTGTGCCATGCACACACCAGCTAGCTGAAGGGGATGCAAAGCATCGCATTGTAACTCATTATAGAACATTTACCCTTTTTATCTGGAAACTTCAGGATAGATCATGGTTCCTCTTTCACATCTGCTATCGAGAAATATTTCAACTAGGTGTTTCTTATCAGTTCATGATATACAGAGTACATCATTGTGTATGTGTGTACTTGTAACAGTGTTGTTGAGAAGTTTTTAAACTGCCACAGGAATCTTGTTATCTGTTACCTTCATAAAATGGCTTTTTGAATAAGTCATGTTTCAGAACATATGGAAGATACTTACTCCTAAAGGATTATAAATTAATATTATATTATATTCTTAATTATTCTTAAGTTTGGGTTGGTTTTGGTTTTGTTTTTGGTTTTTTTTTTTTAAAACTAGTCAGGCTCTTGTAGTTTTACACTGTGAGGTGTATTTCCTCAGCCCTTAAATGACTTTGGAAAGAAAATGACTGCAGAAAGGAGCAAAGCCTCAAGCAGTAGGCAAACCAAGGAATGTTAGGATCTGTTTCCAGTAGTCGATTTTTCTCCTCTTCTGGTGTTTATGAAAAGATAAGTTACACATAGACATACTTGTGTTTTTTCTATTTCAAGGAAATATCTAGCTGTCTCGGTGTTCTCTTTCAGAAACAGAAACGTTTCCCAAGCACTTGTTCGCAGTTCATCCTTGGAAGAAAGTATTAGCGTGTCTTTACAGAAGGAACCAACAGAGGGAGCCAGCAACCACGTGGTGGTAACAGGCGAGCCAAACTCGGAGCCACCTGCCTCGTTGCTGCCTCGACATCCATCAGAGGATCAGAAGCTTTACCAGGACTTGCTGGTAATTCATGTAAATTTGATATTCTGCCCTGAATACAACAGTCAAAACAGCACACTGCTGAAGTTATGATGTGGTATTGGCATGAATGAAAATTGCATGCGGTTTTCAAATTCGCGTGTTACGCTCTACAGAAAGGTTCCAAGTTTGTGGTTCTTCATTTTTTAGGGTTTAAGTGGTTATTCTGTACTTCACTCTTCCATGCATACATGGAGTACTGTCTACTGTCTAATAAATAATAAAATTTAATTCAAAGATAATGTCAGTTGATAACTTCCCAAATTAGTGCCCTTTGTAATAGCACAGCATTTTATCTTCAGGTCCCTTAAAGGTCAGGTACATTAATCTTGAAGAATATCAGTATGTGATGTGTTTAAATTCAGAGCAAACTCTTACAGAAAGTTTGAAATGTAAGATATTCCAGTGTTTGACTACACTGCTGGGAGTTTAAGTGACTGCATCTGAACCGAATCTGAATTTGGCTTCTTTGTCAGAATAAGCTGTTAACCCATCTAGTTGTATTTTAAATCGCATAAGAAAAAAACGTGATTTTGGTTTTTGACAACTCTTGCATGTCATGATGGTTTTGTCCATGTGGTCTCTCCCCTGCTCCCTTTTCCTATAGGGCCAAGTAAACCACCTCTTAAGGTCCTCAGAAGAGCAGGATCACTTGTCTGTAAAAGCAGGATTTGTTAATGATGATGGTCTTAAGTATCAGGATATTGACAGTAAAACAGAAATGGCTTCAGAGACTGACACAGGAGTGGTGGATAAAGAGAGTGTGATTAGTGCTACGCTCAAACAGCTGAGGAGTCTTGGAGTGACAATTGACTCGCCTGGCAAAATGAAGACAAACACACACAAAGTGGAGAATGCCAGGTAAAATACTAGTTGTTTTGAGTAGTAATTTGTAGATCCAACCAAAAATGAAGATTGGCTCAATAAGCAAAGAGAAGGGACTGTGTTTGCTGTCACTGGGGATTTGTTTGGCAACTTGATCCCCATTTCCTGCAAAGATGAAACACTGGCTCATGCTATGGGTATTTCAGATAGGTTTAAGAGCTCTGCTAGCAAAACTCAGATTATTTAAATATAACACAAGTAGCTCTAGCTGTTAGAGCATCTGATGATTCTTAAAGTATTGTGCATGCAGTAGCACACGATTCCCTAGAATAATAACAAAGCTGCTTGGGTAATTTCAGTCCTTTGGGCTATGTCAAAGTATTCCAGAGAAACACTGGACTTGGGAGGCTGAATGTTAAGCAGCTATATATTTTTGTCACTGCTTCTTAACCCTTGCCTTGCACTTCACCAGTATAAGTGAAATTGTTATCATGGCTTTGATATATAATCAAAACTGATTCTGTCCTAATCGCTTGTTATTGTGAGTGCTTTGACTTGAAACAGGGAGGCTGTGGTGGCTGGGGAGGGAAACAGCCTTGATGAAACAGAAGAAGGAGCAGCAGTAATTTCTGAAGAAAATGTTGGAGGCACAGGAATTTACTTATGTAGCTGCTTAGGCATAGGCTGACTGCCTGGCACAGCTTCACTTTCATCCTTATTTTCTTCTTGATACTAGTATATAACTGTTAGTAAACAAAAAAATTTAACCATCTCCTAATTAATCTTCTCTTCAGCTATGTATCAAAAGCTGTTTCCAGTCATACAGTTTCTAAGCCCTTTTCTCTCCTTTTCACTTGAATTTCCTCAGGCATTTTTCTGGACTTTTGGGGCTACCTTCCTGGCTGGAGGGTCTGTCAGTGTTCTTTTAATGTCAATAGTATGCTAATGAGTGAACCCATAAGACAAAAACTGGAATTCTTTGTGTTTTTTCTTCAAACTTGGGGAGCAGGGTGGGATTCTTCCTTCTGCCACTTTGATGACTGATAAACAATTCTGAGAAAAGGTCTACAGATCAGTAGAGAAGGAAACAACAGTGCAACTCCATAGCATAATTCGTGGTTGTTCGTCTGAGCCAGGCATTTGCTCTCCTTAAGCAAACTTCAGGATGTGTGCTCAGTGGAATAGGAAGACTCTTGACTCAATACAAAGAGTTTGGGTTTATGAACTAATATATGATGCATGTACTAAATGCACTGGTTTATAACCACTACCAGTGTACCAGAGCTTGTTCTTTCAGTCTTTAAATGCCTAATTTGTATACAAGGAATTGGTGTACCAAACAACACAACAAATGAACATTTCCCTTACTGAAGGATGCCTTCAAAAACTAGAACCTTGCAGGCTTCTGGAAACAGATTCTGTAAAAATCCTGGAATTGGTATGCATTGGGAGAGAGGAGATGTTCTTGGTCTCTGTCATTGGGCTTGTATCTTCTACCTAGATATAAATTTTGGGTTGGATGGCAGTATCTAGAGTCGCAGCATCAGAGACACAGAATGTCATATTTCATGGGTGAGAATAGACCAAGAGTTCAAACCTGCTTTAAAAACAAAACCAGCTCTGAAACCTGCTAGAGGCAGGTTCTTCAGACGAGGGTTGTGGTTAAGATTGAATCAGAAGGGAGTATCATCAATTCTCTAACACAGTGTCTGAATACTGTTGGTGTGAGTAGCTGGAGAGCTGCTTTTTAGTATGTGCAGAACGTATGGTCTTGGCACTGAAGAACCTGATTGAGCTGTGGTGTTCAGAAAGAAGGAGAAATCAGTACAGCAAGCAAGATGAAATTATCAGATTATATTGTAAAATGCATACTTTTCCTGTAATGCTAAACTAACTTTTTGATGCTTTATTTCAGCATCTTAGCGTGCATAAATCCCGAAGCAGTGGTTCCTGGACTAAATTATATGTCATTTGCCAATGTCAGCATGTGTGGCTTAACTCCTAATGTTGTTGATCTAAGCATGGAAGCAAACGCTATAGCACTCAAGTATCTCAGTGAAAATCAGTTATCTCGACTTTCTTTCAGTCGCTCAGGCCAAAATCCTCCTGCAGATTTCTCTTTCCAAGACATCTTGCATACAAATATGGACAAGAGCATGGTGGGTTTTAGCTTAATTTCACCAAACAATATGTCTTTTGCAACCAAGAAGTATATGAAACGATATGGGCTGATACAGGGCAATGACAGTAGTGAAGATGAAGAGGAACTGCAGGTTCAAGATGGCAATTCTGGCACTGTCAAAAGCATGCTGGACAAAAACTGTACCCCTGTGTTGGATGGCTTCAACCACCGGTCTGAATTATCCAAAAGAATTGAGGGACGACTTCCCATTCATCTAAAGAGTCACAGCAGAGAGTTGACTACTAATGCTTCTCCACCAGAATTAAACACCCCTGTATTGAGAAATATTACAAATGAAATTTTTCCTCCCAGTGCAGATCAAGCAGATGAAAACTCAGTTCAGATTTTAAAGGATTTAAAATCAAAACCCAAGTTGTTGCCTGGGAGAGTTGAATTCACTGAACAACCTGGCAGGAAAGACGAAGGAGACATTCAGGTCTTCCCTGGAAATCTACAGACTCCGGCCCTTGAAACATTAAACCAGTCGAACAGCATCAATTCTGTTGGCACTATTCTTGATGTGAAACAGCTCAGGCAGTTGCCAAAGTTGTTCTGAACATCCCCCAGGGAGGGCTGGCAACCACTGTTACAAATCTGAGAGGGACACCTCTGTAAAAGACTATAGGAAACCAAGGATTAAATTGTCTTTGAAGAGGTCACTCTGTTGTAACAATGTAAAACTTGCAGAACTGAGTTTTCAACCCAGGTTGGGGACAGCCACCTCTAAATGCCATGCTGAGTCAGTGCTCGTCAGCATTGAAGTATGTGTGCACTTTTGTTTACAGTTAGGTGTGATTTTTAAAGTATCTAAAAGGTGAATCAACTTGAGCCCAAGATGTACACTTAATATACTTTTGACAATGATGCTTATTTAAATGTTCTTCTGTTGAATTCTTTAAAATACTGACTTTTACATGTTTGTGCCGACTGTGAGCCATTGATACTGTGTGTGGCAGAGCAGCGGTAACAAAGCTAAAGCACTAATTTCTAGACATTTGCTGAAATGGTTGGAT
>VYZV01014872.1:666-26430 GCA_013401275.1 Pandion haliaetus | reverse complement strand
GAGGCACCTCGGGCACCTCTTCTGGTGCGTTTTGTCCTACCTTTTGTTTCTCTTACAGGGGTTTTAGGGCCTCCGTGGGGTTACGAGCGTGCGCTTGGAAAGAAAAAGGAAAATTGTATGAGTGTGACGGCCCAGCAGAAGCGTTGCCTTGCATTGTGGTCCCACCGCCTCCTGGCTGACCAAAACCGTTGACTGCCCTTATCGTAAGTTGGTCCAAAACCAAAGGCTCACGTGAACAGCTCGCAACGCTTCCAAACCTCAACCAAGGCAGCCACCCCAACTGAACAGAAGAGAGTTAATATTTGCCGCCTCATGTGCCCTGTTCCAGAGTCCCCTTTCCCCACCCGGCCTGAGGGAAAGGCCAGGCCAGGTCACCAGCATGCCTGCAGCTGGCGGTGGTTGAGTCAGCCATGAACGGCACACGTTAGTCAGACCCTCTGCCCACCCAGAGGAATTCCCTGCATGAAATGTTATTAGGTGCTGTGATGGAGGTGAACGTCCACCGCTTCTCTCTATTTCCTAGGCAGCCACAAGAAGAGCAGGTCATGCTGTTCCCCTGTCAGCGCTGTGAAGACACAAGCTAGGTCCAACTCAGCTCAGTCCCCTCTTGCTCACTGCAGTTGTTCTAGAGTGCTTGTGAGTCACAGTCAGCAGTCGGGGGTAGAAAGGGCTGGAGCTTTTTTCCTATTCTATGAAAATCAATAAACACAATTTTGCCGAGGCAGCCTGGCATCACCAACATCTATTTTTATACCAAGCCCTACATTTGGCCTTTCCAACCTACTTGCTTTGCTACAACGTGTTCCCTTCCTTGTTGGTAAAACCAGGCCGTTTCTCTCCGTGAAGATTGCTTTTGGCATTATTTTTGATTGTTTAGGGCTGGATCCAATTCCCTGGGGTGCCAGGGTGGGCTTTTTTAACACCTGAAGGGGGCTGCCCACTGCCTTGCACCTTGTCTCTGTGCTTACATCTGCGGGGAGTGGGTGGTGTGGGGCTGCAGCTCGCCTTGCCTCGCCTCCTACACCCTCTCGGCTCTGGCTGGGCTCGTATGTAACTGCGGCTCATTCCTTGCGAGTACTGAGGAAGCGGAGAATAAGGGCAAAAATAGTTGGGATTTGATAGCGTGTGCAACATCTGACAAACTTCAGTCTGCAAAGGAAGTGGTGATTGATTTATATCTTTATTTGTCTTTATGTAATTTGGGTGTTGTCTTTATATAACTTTTCAGGCGCTTCCTCTAGCAAATGTGGTGAAGAAAGAAACGCTGGGGTTTGTGCTTACCTGCATCCCTAATAAACCCTTAGAAATATGTTACATCTCAGTTGTGTGTCTAAACAGCAAGGGACAATCATAGCCAAGTTGTTAGAGGAATCCCTGTCACATTTTCAATTTGCAATATTTTTTCAGTTATGTTAACCTTCTTGACAGTATTTTTCTGGGAAAGGAGACACTCTACATTCAGTTCTTGCTTGTATTTTCATTCCTAGAGCTCTCTGCACTTCACTGCTAATTAACTTTCAATAACTGTCGTAGGGTTATAGTCAGTCAGCATGAATCAGACAGAAAATGTAGCTTTAGGGGACCACACTCTGTCAAAAATGATTAGAAACCTTTGCTTGATTTCCGAGGAGAACGTACTCGTTCAAGCAGGATACAGCAGCTATTAGGCAGTGTTCTACCACAGCAAGAAATCTTTAATAAAAAAGACTCAGTGCTTTCGCTACAGCCTGCCTTCCAGGGTGGCTCTGAGTAATTATGCAGCGTTTTCCTTGCTTCCCGTTTGTTTGTTTGACTTCCTAAATGG
This sequence comes from Pandion haliaetus, assembly GCA_013401275.1. Taxonomy (NCBI): domain Eukaryota; kingdom Metazoa; phylum Chordata; class Aves; order Accipitriformes; family Pandionidae; genus Pandion; species Pandion haliaetus. The sequence continues at coordinate 24,626 of VYZV01014872.1, read as the reverse complement.
TGGTGTTGCTTAGGCCGAAGCTTGGGTTATGAGCTTAAAGGCAGTGCTTTTAACTGTTTGCTCACAAATATAATTCAAAATGGGGGAGAAGAGGCAGGTCACTCACAGGTGTGGCTCAGCTCATGGAAGCTCTGCCCTCCTCGGGTCTCCTAAGATGGGGAGAGTTGAGTGAGACCAGCTTTTGGCTGGGAGAGCTTGGGGGAAGACCTGGCTGCGGCAGGCAGCGATGCTGGTGGTACTGGGAATGGGTCACGCTCCCAGGATGTGGCACACAGTGCTCTCAGGCTCCATGCTTTTGACAAATTGCCACTTTAGTAATTGGGAAGGTGGCAGGTGAAGAGCGCAGAGTCACATCCCCAGCACGCACTTTCCTCTTGGGCTTTTGGAGTTCTGGGTTATGCCACCCAACACGCCCTGACGCCTGAAACACTCCTTAATGTAATCCACAGTCCAGCTGCTTAAAAGCTGACTGTAATCTTAGATGTAATACCAAATCCTCTTTGCACTACTGAATCCTTTTTCTTCCACAAAGACCCAAGCTACTCACTGCTGATGATTTATGTGGCCTGTGCAGCCATAGAGACAGGCTACAGCTGTGTAAGGCAATCCATGGGGAAGTCCTCTGTGCTCCTCAAAGCTTCGCCTACCTTGAGCCTTAGTGCTGTTGGAGACAGTCCCTCTTCCCTGCAGCTTCTGCGAGCCTGAGTGGGGGACAAGGCACTTCGGTCCCGGCTCCTACCCTGCAAGGTGATGCTCATTACCCGGTTGTAGCCTACCGTTTGCTTTCTAACTAGAGCTAGTAGAGGCTTTTAATTTCCAGGTGTGCTGTTAAAATCTCAACATGTGCTCCAGATGACTAAGGATGCTTCCTCCACTTCTTTTTTTCTTCTTTTTTTTTTCCCCTTTGCTCTCCCTTCCCCTTCCTTATGTCAGCAATGGGTATAATTTGTTTGCAGAGTTACAGGGTGTTTTATCTTTCTTTGGGCAGCCCCAAGTGGATTGGGGTTTGCTGAAGTCACAGCATTCTTGCTTCCTTAGAGCTGGCATGTGGGAGTTGGATTGTGTCATTTGTAGGAGGTGAACGTCAAAGGAAGTGGGATCAACTGCTGGGGGAGGTTTGTCAGCCAGGTACTTAATATTTGGTTTCCTGGAAAAGCAAGAAAAAAAAAAAAAAGGCCAAACAGGCAGCCTTTGTGTCTTTAGTTTTCCCATGTAATCGGAATAACACAATACCTATATGTGCTCAAGCACAGTTTGTTTTGGTTTGGGTTTGGTTTTTTTTTTTTTTTTGCCTTGGCTTATTCAGGATGGAGAACTACTGTAGTTCCCTTTAAATAGTTTCACATGTTTTGGTGGATTCTGTTGAATGTTTATTCCAGTAATACAAATAATTCGTGTTCTGTAAGTGCCCTCACAAATAATGCGATTTATTATCAGGTACATTATGTTGTCTTTTTATTTGATGTAAAATGGTCCCTTAGAGTTAAAATTAGACAGAAGAGCCATTTGAGACTATTTTGTTCATTTCCAACTGTTTTTTCAGGAGTGCATTAGTCTGAAGTATTTCACAGGCAAAATACTGAGTTATTTTTGGGGGAGAAAAATGGTCTACAAAAGAAAAGTGTAGCTACTTATTTTTACAGTAGTTTTATGGTAATCGCTATTTTATTTGACATGTACAGATACTGAGCTAGATACTCCTCTACTAGGAATATTTCTTTCTCCTAAACTGCTCTAGGTAGTAGATATCTTTTGTAGTCCTTGGTCAGGCTAAGCTTAAAAGTTAACAAGTGAAATGATATTTTAAAGGTTACCTGTGTCCTATCTCACGGATTAGGCAAAAGGACCACATTTTTTCATTATGCTGTTTTTCTTTTCCTATTTAATCTAAGTGCAAGATGCTTATTCTAGCTGTCCGTGCTTTTGAAAATCTCTGTGCCATAGCACATTTCCCCATTCTATCACTGGTGGGGGTCAGGCGTGTCCAAGACTGGTGCAATCTGAGTGGTTTTGGATAAATTGCTCCGAGTAAAGCATCTTTTTCCTCCTTGTATGGCTTCCAGTTTACGCAGCTGTCTTGGCATTTAACCCTACGCTCGTTTTCCCATTGCTATCAAAGGGACCTGTAGGTCAGGAGGAAGGAAAGCTCAGTCAGCCGACGGTAAAGTGTTCATGGGAGGATGTGTCTGCAGTTGCTGGAAATGCAGTCCCTCCCTCTGACTTCAGCAAAGTAGTCTGGTGTAAATTCATTGAGCTCACTGATATTATTCCTGATTTACACAACAGTAAGCACTAAGTAAGTAAGTACAACAGTAAGTTAAGTAGCAGTGGGCCTTAAATATTTACCTAGTTTATTTTTAGCATGCCAATTGCAGCTATTTATATAGCAAGGAAGCAGTGGTACAAATCTGACTAGATTCCTCCTTTGCTTTGAATCTGCAATAGAAGCGTGGTATTTTTTTTTTGACCACGAGCTATTATTTATTATGTTAAATTTGCTCTGAAGAATATGTTATAAACTTCACTTTTCAAGGGCCTCTTAACCTCCACTTTTAAGCAGAAGGGATCTTGTTACTTATCTAAAGGAGGCTTGATGCAGCCTAAGAGCAGCTGTGTGGTTGCCCTGCAGTGCTGTGCAGGTACTAATACCTTACATGGATTAATCCTCGGGGAAAGGTCCCAAAATTGTGTGGAGGCTCCACAGCAGAGCAAACAATGTGAAAGGAGCCGGTACTCTTTAATAACATCTAGTACAGCAAAAGGAAAAAGCACATTTATGGTTGCTTATTTGCTTACTAATAAAATCCTAGAATAAAATATATTCTCCTATGACAGACTTTTGCTGGATGTGGGACAGGCAGATGGGGGTACTGCTGTGAGTGAGCCCCTATCTATGCCAGTGTGGCCGGGATGGACATTCCCTCTGAAAAGATGCGTGAAGGGTAAACTAGGCTGGTGGTTGGATATGGTAGAAAATAGCCTGTGGTTGTACGTGCTGGCTCAGAAATTAGCACTTCTGGGTCTTGGGCCACTAGTTTATGTGCAGCTTAGCATATAAAAACCTATTGTTTTCTGTTGATTACAGATGGTCTGTGGTAAATAGATGGGTGATCCTAGCCCCCTCTTTAGTTGGCAAAGAACTGCATCCCAAAAGCGAAGCCCTACCACTAAAGTTGGCATCCCGACTAATAGTCTCAGACGTGTACCCGTGACTTCAGCAGCAGCTAAACAGCCCTCACCACTTACAGACAGACAGGCCATCACCTTGCAGGACCAGTTTTGTTGCTGCATCCTTCCTGTGGAGAAACAGGGCACTTACCCACTGTTGTGAACTTAAAAACATCATTCCGTATTTGATTTTAAAACAAACCTTGAGAGCCTGGGAAGGAAAGAGAACTAACAGATGAAGTCAATCCCCCCATGTCTGCTATGAGAAACCACAGGAGATGGTATGGTTGTGTAAAGAGGCCACGGGAGCAATGTCTTTTATTATGGATAAGTGTGTGTCTGTCTTGCACCTTCAGGTTTACATTCTTATTAACTGTTGTTGCTTGTTACTACATTTATGCAGTAGCCTCTAGTAATTGTCCTGGGATTGATGAAGCACTCTTGGAAGAAAGAATTGCTAGCAGTGTTAAACAAATGTGAAAAGAATTATTTTCTTTCCACTGGTTCTTGAAATCAAATTTTATCCCCAGTGTGCTCAACTACCTTCATACTTAATCTCTGTATTGTCAGAGGAGCCTGTCAGGCTCTTTTAGATCAAAGGAGGCTGTTTTGTATTAAGCAGATTCTGATAAAGTCTTCCAATTACTTTGTAATCACACTTTTGCATGAACACCATCGCAGTTGCTGGTGTGCCATTATGCTGGTCAGGGAAAACTGAGGACTTTTGATCAGCCAGGTGCATGTTCGGTAGGCACCTCTTCTGAACCGTGCCTGTCCACAAGCCAGTAACAGAGTTAAACCGGCTCAAAACCTAGTCCTTCATGTTGATGGTCTGAGCTCGAGTAATTTGTGAATAGCCAGTTGTTTTATGGAAACCTTCTTGTGAGGCTTCACATGAGAAAATGCTGCCCAGAAATTTTGAAGAGAGGCGGTAGCCTGCCTTAACAGAGGTGCAGAGGACGGGGGAGTTTGAGGAACCTGCCACCTTAGCCCCGCAGGGCGCAGCCGAGCGCCGGCACGGGGATTGCCCAGCACAGTGCCGCGGAGACCCGCAGCAGGGCCAGCCTTGTCTGTGCTTGAAACAGTTGTTGTTGGCTTGAACTAAGTAAAAGGTGAGAAAGACAGGGCGGCCTAAGCCTGACTGCGAAGGCCCGGGAGGGCGAGTCCCTCTTACAGCTCCTGGGTACAACACCAAGGTAGCCTGTGGCTCTCTGCTGCCTTTTGACCCGTCAAGTTTTTGGGTGTCTTGCAGCCTCCTATTTTCTTCGATGTGCATGCTCTGACGGGTCCAGCTCAGGCTGGCAGCTGTTAGCACACGCATAACCGAGCACTTCCAAGCTACCTAAAATATCTCCTTGCTCTCTCAGAGCCTGCCTGGTCTTGGCTGTTGAGCGTTTCTTTTTGCAGCGTGCCGTTGCTTACCCATGCACCGCTGTGCACCTTCACCCTGCACCCACGTGAAATCCACTGGTGTGCAATTCCTGTTACTGGCAAAGTATGCCAGCTTGGCATGCATCCTCTCCCTTCCCAGCACGCCTGGCATTTTTAAATTTCTGTTTTTCCTGCTTTCAGACATGGTCCTCCTTCATTATAAAGTTTCTATGCATCTCCAAACAGGCTGCTTAATGACTATTTTTTTTCTCATCAACTCAGAATTTTTTGACTGCTGCATTTTTCCTATCTAAATATAAACATGGGAGAGACTAAGAAAAAAAGTGCTATTGAATGATTAGGTAGAGATACGCCAGTGGCTTTGCTTGATTAATGGATTTACATCGTATGTTACCCATAGGCAGCTTTCCAGTGTCTTTCCTTAAAACAAGGTAATTTGCTTAAAGGGCTATCTGCTGTAAAATACCGCTAAGCAAGAGATAGTTGGTGCATGTGTGAACGTCTGCGTAGGGAGAGCCAGGATGTACAGTCATTTTGCCCCTGCTAGTCACAGCCACTCCTGCAGGCACTTGAGGAATGCAGGATGTGCCCCAAATAGGTCTTTACAAACATTCCCCATTGCAGTCATTTCAGCCTTTCCCAGCACTCCTATTAGCTCTTGCTGACAACAACAGGATTTTCATGACGGTGACTGCAGCAGTGTATAAATGCTTTTTATTCCCCTTTCATGCCAGCCAGAAAGTGAAGGTAAAGACTTGCTATACTGACTCAGACGGAAGGTTAAACAAGCCCGGGCTCCTGTCTCTGGCAGTGGCCAGAGAAGTTTCAAGAGAGTGAAAGAACAAAACAAGCATAAAGTAATACTTTTCCCCACTCCATCCTCCTCACAAAGTGAGTGTTTCCAGCTCTGGCATCTATTCTGACAGGATAAGAGAGAATAACTTGAAGAAATGGGATGGCAAGGCGAGGAAAGAGGCGTTCTCTTCAAAGTACTAGCAGGGTTTAGTTTTCTGATCCGGTGCCAAATGCAACAGAGGTACTTGCCAAATGCCCTTGTGATGGGACTTGTCCTGGGGCTTTACAGCATTGCACCTCGCTGTCTATGTCCTGCTTCTCTGCTTCTCCTGGAGTCAGGGGGTTCCTCTGATGCCGAGGCTGCTACGGAGCCTCTGTGAAAATCCTGCTGCTCCTGACCGCAGGGTACGTCTCCGGAGCACGAAAGAGCAGGGGAGCCCTATCCACACCGTTAGCAGGGCAAGCCATTAGCAAGAGCTGTAACTTCTTCTTAGCTAGTGGAGGCTGGGGAAGGACACGTATGCCGCGCAGGGAGACAGCCTGCTTCGCACTACTGCGTCATTTATCGCAGTGACCTGTGGATTGAGGCTGCCTTCTGAAAGTTAGGGTAGACACTGGGCTGGTCCCTGTGGTTCCTGCTGTCTACTCGTGACCCACCGTTTATCGTACTCCCATTTCCTTCGCGTGTGGGGCTGCGTTCAGTCTGGTTATAAATCTGCGTCGGTGCCAGGCTCCTCTGAGGCACCGGTGCCTGCACAGTCCCACCTCAGGGTTGGGCCTGCTGGACTATGTGTATGTTTTCTGCAGAAAATGCACGAGAGGTGGAGGCACAAGGGTGGCTCCAGGTTGAAAGCTGAAACTGTTTCCGTGAGATGCCAGTTTTTTTGACTGCACAGTGCTCTTCTGGCCTTTCTGGTTGTACAACATGGGTATTAAAGCAAAGGGATATTTAATATGTCTGTCCATTTTGATGGCAAAGGGTTAGAGTTAACTAGAGAATGAGCTTCTGACTTGGATGTTTTCTTTCACTCCTGAAAAAAACCTTTTTAAGCTTTTAATCTCAAAAGCAGCATAGTCTGGAAGCATCAGCTTTTCTTCTGTGTCATTAAACCTCAAGTCTGAATTCCCAGAACTGTATTTCTAAAGGAAAGCATCCATCGGCAGGTGTTATTTGCCAGCTGACTTGGACCTTTGGCAGTTCCTAGCTCCAAGCAAGCTTCCTCGGCGTGGAGACGCACCACAGAACTGGTAAGCTGGCAAACACCGTTCCCTGCTTCAAAGAAGTTACAAATACCAAACACACCAGGGGATCCTGCCAGCTCCATATGCCAGAGAGTCTAAGGAGGTCAGAAATAACTTAGACACACCTGGAAACACTCATAAAGCTCTTGAGCTTCATCGCTGTTGCTCAAGGTGTCCAGCAGCTCTGCAAACATTTGAACAATGTCTGAGCCAGGCAGGTGTGGCCTCGGCAGCTTGGATGCCCCAAAAAAACCCCTCAGCAGGCTGAAATCATGCAGGCAGTGCTTGTCTGTTTCTTAATTTATTCGTATCTATGTCTCTATAGCCCTTGTGTAGGGAGAGAAGATGCCAGCTTTTCCAGGTACCCGGATGCAGAAAGGACAGGAATAAACCCATCTGTGGCTGTGCTTGAATGGCGGGGGGGGGAAAGCAGTGCCTGCTGGCATCAGGCCGGGAGAGGCTCAGACGCATCCTACTCTGCAGGTGGGTGACCGCACAGCTCTGATCCTGCCCTTCCCGGCCATCCTGCCCGCTGTCGGCAACAGCATCTTCCAGCCCCAAAATGCCCATGTTCTCTAAACTGATCTTGTGTGGCTGTGGAACGCCTTTAGAAGAATGTTAATTTTGGAGAAAGACAGGGTACTGCCATTTTTTGAGAATTAGACACTTTTAAAAGGTCCTCTAAGTGACCAAAACTTGCAATGCTCAAAATCAGTGGCTGATGTTATGTAAGCATATATTGCTCTGTAAACGTTTCCCATTGTGGGTTTTACTTCCTAGCTGTACATTCAAGCCAGATGTTGCATTAGTTTCTTTTGCTGCGAGTCATAGCACCACAGCCTTGAGAGAGACCGTTGCTACATCCACTGAAAAAGGAGGCTTCAAACCTTTGAAGAATAGCAGAAATCGGAAGGTTGTGAAGGGGTTACCTATTGTATGCCTAAAAACTAGCAGCGGGGGGAAATAGCAACAGGGAAGACTGCACAGGAGCAATGGCTAGAGTGTTCCTCTGCCTCTTCTAGCAGAAGGGTGCAACACATTTGGGTTCACTGCATTCCCTTTATTTGAAAGTTAATTAACTGTTGACCTTTGAAGTCTTACCTACATGGCTGATGTGTGGTTAGGATGCTCAGAACTGGAGTCAAGTGCTGAGATGCCCCCCACTGCTCAGGGTTTCCACTGTTGTGCTGCAGCCGGGACCAGCTTTCAGCGGGCATCTGCACCAGCCGCCGCTGCTGTTGTTCCGAGCGCTCATCAATAGAATTTCCTCCCTCATGAGAAACACTGATGAGATTTGTATTGTTTTGGTGATTTTGATGCAGAGCAATGGTATCACAGATACTGTGCTGTTATTGATTTAGCAGTGTTCGTTTTCAGCATGGCTAGCAGGTAGCCAGCGCAAACCTCACCTTGCATTGCTTGATGCTCCTCAGAAGCAGATGTTCTTTAGACCAAGTTTCTTGTTCCCTGATGCTGCAATGCACCATGCTCTCTCCAGTGCAAAGGCAGCATTCCTCCTTTGTTCTCTACTGGGATGTGCAGGAAAGAAAATCTTTGGTTCCAGGCTGAAATAATTCCTACAGCGGTAGCTGTATGCTTTCGGTGTGTTGGGTGGGAGCAGAACATCAGACTAGAACAAGGCCTGCTGCTAAACTGGCTTTAGAAGTGTGCTTATTAGTGCTAACCGCATTTTTTAATGACCACGGACAGGGAAGTTGAACACCACCTTGGCAAATGAGTTATTTCACATTTAAGACTTGTGCTTTTACAACTGGTTCCCTGTAGTGTCGCATCCTGAAATTGGGTTTACTGGTATTGTGTGGGGCATGGCATGTGGATCTGCAGGACCCTGTTTGACTTTTGGTACTTTTTGTTATTGCAAGTGTCATTGTCATACCTGAAATGAAATGATGCTTGTAACAAAGCCAGGCAAACCTCATTCTGATGTCCTTGGTCCTATTATCAGCCCTGCTGGAAGAGGCATTAGAGCATCTTGAAGGAGCTAGATGGGGCAGAGGGAGGGCAATACCAGGACTAGGCAGAGTGAGGGGGAGGCAATGCAGTACCACTGTGGATGGGATAGGAGTGAGCTGGGCCTGAAGAGTCTTGGTTTGGCTGCCAGTCCTCTCAAGTGAGGCTTGACTACAAAATTGTGAACCTCAGGCAGCTAGGAACTGTGATTTCTTGCTTAAAGCTGGTATATTCCCTGCCACAGAAACTGCATTAACTCCTTTAGTGACAGTTTGTAGCACAAATCCTGGCTGTTTAATTGGATTTATCATGGCTATTGGGAGCATAAATGTGTTTACGGCTTTGTTGTGAAAGCTTTTTTGTGTGTTTTTCTCATAGCAAGTCAACTTCCATGTGGTGCAATTATGTTCAAGATGTTCCCTGTAGCACTGGAATAATGTCAGATTATACTGTGTGTGCATGTTGTTCTTCAAAACGATTTTATCTGAGGCATGATGCACTGTGTTGGAAGGAGAAAGGGAGCTTAGTCTTCTATTAAGAAAGGCATGCAAAGCTTAAAACACAAGAAATTCTGTCAAATCCTGTTGTCTTATTATAGAGAAATGCTTGTCTGTCACTGAAAAGGAAACTTTTTCCCCATTAACTTCCTTCCTGCCCCATCCAACTCTGCCAGAACTAAGTCTGTCCATCTGCAGCTTGCTACTTTTGTGCTGCAGCCTTTTCAGCACTGAAAGGTTGAAGCAAACACAGCGAGACATTTCAGAGACAAGAGTCTGGGGTGGGGAAGAGATGACATTCATTTGGTTTGGAAAGTTTCTTGGTTTTCGTTTGGTTTATCATCCCGTATAGTTTGGCCTAGAAACTTGCAGCGTGTTTGATGCAGTGGTACAGGAATCCCACGTGAAGCCTGCTCACATTCCCAGCCATGGGGCTGCCGCCGAAGGGATGCTGTGGTACGGGAACTGCCGTCAGATGTCAGGGACTACAGCAAACAGTGCTGCATTAGGGACGGAGCTGGCCCCTAGTGCTCACTGTCAAATTTTTCTTTTTTTAATTAACTTGGATAACAATGCAATTTAACAATGCAATTTCCTGTCTGATGGCAGTTCAGATATTAAATGTCATGACTGCCTAATAATTTCATTCTGAACTATGACAAGTTTTCCCAGCACTTCTAAAAGAGACAGTTGTGATATGTTTCATTCCCTGCTGAATGATAGTCAGAAACCCAAATTTGTTCTGTAACTCATTATTATTATTATTATTACTAATTGTTGTTATTAGTAAGCCTTGTAGAGGACTCACTCGGAACAGCAGCACAACAGTTCTCCCTACTGTGGGGAAAAGCCAGGATTTTCAGATGCCACCATTTGGAGCCTGTAACCTATTACTCTGTGTGTTGGTTGCAGGTTTCCTTTTTCAAAGTCGCACTGAAGGACAACTTCCAGGGATGTGCCTCTGCTCTCTCTTGCCACCTCTTCAGTCCATCCCCACCCTACAATGCCTCTCTGCCCAAGGGGAAGCTGCTGAGCCCTTGGCTGAGGTTGGCAATGCAGTGAACAATGCAGGCATTTGAAAACTAGGAAGCTCAAAACTCATGTTCCTGTGACCAGGGAGATAGACAGAAAGATCAAAGAAGAGGACACGCAACTTGAGAGGGCGTAGTGGGCTCCAGCGTCTTAGGGAGCGAACAGAAGACAGGCTCAGTGCCTGTGATGCACAGAGCATCACTGTTGCAACAAATATAGTATCTGTGCTGCAAAAATGCACATAGAAAGGCAGAAGGAGCTTGCAGCTGTCCTTAGTCTGCCCCTCATTGAGGAGGTCCTGGCAGTTAACTTGCCTTCCTGTCGTAAGCACAAATGAGGTAAGGGAGCAGGAGAAAGGACGCAAGCAGGTCAGAGCGAAGTGGAAAGGAAGATCTGTATAGCAATTACTCACTAAAGGTAAAGGCGAGGGGATCCCTGGCAACCAGATTTCTGGTGGCCCTGTGCAGATTCATGCCAACTGAGAATCTGGCCCCAGAAACTGAGAGTGGCAGCAGAGCTGCGAGCCGAGTAACTGTGGATGCAAGCTTCAGGTAATATTTCTCATTGGCTTAGTAAACCCAGATCTGCAGATCTAATTTGCTGATTAAAAATTTGGCCTTGATTTTAAAGAAAAAAAGACAAAAGCCTGAAGGCCTGTGCAGGTATGTAAGCATGTACCCAAGAATGTAGAAACACACCTTTGTGGGCTTAATCAGGTAGATATTTGCCAAACTTGCCAGAACAGTTTGTATGTTCAGAAGAAAATCACCTTTAAAAAGCACAAAGTATACTTTACAGAAGCTCAGTGTCCAGGCCATTTTACAGAATACAGGTTTTCACTCTGCTTCAATCTGGTTAAAAAGCCTGAAAGATGAGCCACTTAAAAGTGTTTCACAAGACCCGTGAGTCTTGTAAAATCCTATCACGTTTTTCCCTCTGGTTGAAATCACAGAAGTTACAAATGGTAGAAGAGCTGTTAAATCACAGATAAAGAATGCTGCACAAAGGGTTGGTGAAAATAAATAAATAACCCCCCCTAGTTTTCCTCCAGCTTCTAATTCCTCGGGCATGAATTCAACTGGTAAAAGCCAAGTATTGCAGCTCACACTCAAAAAGGAGTGGCACGCAGCTGTATCCCTTGCAGAGTTGCTATTCCTTCTCTTGGTTTCTTTACTGCTCCAGGCAGAGATGTTAATACCATTCCTTTATCTATTACACTTAATTTCCCCACCCTGTACCAGCTCAACTTCTCCAGCAGGTATGTTGGGGGATGGTGGACCCAAGCTTTCATCTGCTCCCAAGTCTTCTGCTAACAAAATTGCCTGTTTGTGATCCCACAGAACCTGCTCCGTGCCCGGAGCGATCCGGGCAGGCAGGTAGGAGGTGACACCGTGTCCGTGTAACTCAGCTCTGCCCATGCTGCTACTTCTGTAGTGTTAGGGTGCCTGCATCCCCTAGATATTTTTATTACTGGAACAAATCCTGCCTGGAACTAGTGCTGGGATCTGTGGGTAAGTGCTAGGCTGGCCTTTCAACTTTTCTTTTTCCGTATTTATTTCTTATGTCACTGTAATTGTTGAAATCCTTCTCTTTCTAGTTTCTTTTCCCTGAAACACTGTGGTCAGATTTCCCAGGCATTGTGTTCCTTGTTGGCCAGCAATTTCTAAAGACCAAGAAAGAATTGAAGGAAAGCGCTAGGCAGGGGGTCTTATGTGACCATAAATCATAAGAGCATTTAATCAGAGGGAAAGTCTCACTTTCTATTTTGGTCACCATTTTGGAGCATGTATTGGAGGTCAGAAATTACTTTTGGCACAAATAAAAGTAAATTCAAATAATAGCAAAAACATGTGTCATTTTTCCCAGTATTCTGTGAAAAAATTGAGGAGAAACAATTATTTTCCATTGCTTACATGTTGAAATCTATATGATTAAACTGGCTTTTAGCTGAGGGAAAATAGTGTAGTTCAGCGACTTTGCTTGTGGCACAGAGAGGAATAATTCTGCTTCTCGACAAACCTGAAACGTTCTCACTATTAAAGAGATTTCTAATGACTTCTCATTGCTACTTTTTTCAGGATCCCATTTTCACACATTTTTTTTTCTTTCCCACAGTCACTTCATCCTCTCTCTAACCAGTTCCTGCTAGAGAAAAGACAATGGAAAAAAAGAAAAGAAACCCAAATCACTGTAAAGTCATGAAGTTAGCATTGCACACAATGTTTTCGGTGACGTCCCTCAGAGCTAGATCACCACCACCACCCAGACAACAGACAGCAGGGACCGCCAAACCCTGGTCCTCAGTTAACGTGGCAGGGAGGAAGCGGGGCTCGCCAAGCGTTGCTGACGGTGTCCTCTTCTAGCATCTTGTAGCGGTTGATCTAGAGCCTAATCCACTTCTCTGTGCAATGTAAGGTGTTGCGAAAGGGAATGGTTTGGACCGCTTAAAAAATCACTTCCAATGGTATTAGCAAAAGAAAAATTATTTAATAGGAATTTATGTAAAAGCGTGACTTCGCAGTATTTGATGGCAAGGTTCACTCTATTACTTAATGCATGGATGAAGTACACAAAGGAAAATTAAGTTAGAATCAGACTAAAATTAGGTATACAGAGACCGAAAATGCAATAGGTTAAAAAAGAGAAATATACAAAGAAAAATCAAGTAAGAATTGATTTCTCATGATTGGTACAGAGATTGGTAATGTAAAAAGGGTAAGGGAGACCCTCCTGCTGAGCCACGAGGTTCACAGAAGACCCCCTTACTTTCTAAACTCCTGTCAGAGCTTAAGTGCGGCTGGATCGACTCCTAGTCCCAGACTTGGTCAACAGTTTATAAGTGTAATAGCAGCCTAATATTCATGCACAGTTGAATAAAGTTCACGACAGTAATTTAAGCATAGATTTGAAAAGCAGTAACTTGTAATATACTTGCTGTAGAATACTCAGGTTAGTACACACACACGTGCATGAAGGCACTAAGAGATATACATAAGCGAGTAAAAATTCCCCTCAAGTTCAGTGAAAATAATCACATTGAATGCTTCGGCATCTTTCTCAGCAGGCGAAGGGTCGAGCCTCGAGGAGCGGAGAGTATCAGCCCAAGTCGTGTCGGCTTTCGGCAGCGGACCTCCGATTTTCGCAAACTGGAGAGGTTGCGAGCTCTGGGAGGTGTCCTGCTCAGAGGGAGATGCTGGTCGCAGCCCGCTGCAGTCCAGGAGACCTCAAAGGGTCTCACTTGGTACCGCTGCTTATGGGTTCAGGAGATGATTGGCTTTAGTCATCAGCAGATTACTGGGATTCCAGTAGCACTGGTACCATTTCACATGAGTTACGATTCAGATAAGGAAGGCTCCAGGGCTGTCGGAGAATGACTGAAGATTCAGATACAGGATGCTCCAAGGCTGTCAGGGGAGGACTGAGATACGTCCCAAGGCTGTCAGGAAATTACTATTCCTGTTCCCGTCCCCAGCCTCAGCCAGGCAACAGGAGTCCTTGGTACGCTCAGTGCAGCTCACTGTCTTAGCCATGTGTGAGTCCCTGGTATGGCCAAGGGATGCTTAACGGCCCGACTCATTACACAAATGCTAAGGCCTAGTGAGACTTCCTGAGTTCGTAGGTCGGCCCAGAGAGGGGAAAGAAACGCACCACCACATAAGGGGAGACAGTTAGCAGCAACCTTTGTGCGTTCAGCTTCTTCCTTATTGCCCACCACTGTGTAGGCTCTGCCATCTGATCTTCCCTTTAGCAGTACATGTGAAGGGTCAATAACACCCTTGAAACATCCTTCCATGTAAAATGAAACGTGTCCTGCTTTCAGATGGTTGCAACATTTCACACATTGCAATGAACTGCGATACTAATTTATTGTAAAATATCTTTTGTGTACGTTAACTTAATGAGCTAGGTCTTGCCAATGCTAAAAATAAGTCCAGTGTAGATAAGGCTTATGGAATGAGCAAAATTGCTCATTCCCACAAAAATGTCATCTGTTGTCAAAAACATCTGATCACGTAACATCTCTAGCTCGCTCTTTCTTGTGGAGTAACACCAGACCTACTTACCCCTGCTCCTACGGGGTAGTGGGTCTAGTGAGCAATTTTAATGTCTTGTATAAGTGAGGATGCTGATGTAAGACTTCTGAAAACAGGTACAAAGATGTACTGATTTTTAAAAAATCAACTTGAGGTAAATACCTGCCATGGAAAATTCTAATCCAAATTATTAAATTTAGCAAGATCAAAGCACCTCAAAGCAGGGTTTCATTACAGGAAGTGTTAGGTAAGAGATGAAGCTCTCAGCCCTGCTAGTAATCATCACCTTAAGATGGATCAGCACCTTAAGAAGATCATATAATGTTCTGTCTTTGAAAATCTGGCAGCTGATTTTGAAAACAAAAAGGGCTATAGAGGAATTATTGGAATGAAACTTGCCACACGTGGCTCAAAGGTGACCATTTCTTTTCTGCTTTGTTTCTTAGCAAACCCCTTGGAAGAGGCTCTGCATGTTTTTTGGTGGTGTTCAATACCTGTATGTGACCCTTCTCACTAGCGTCAAACTTGCACAGAGGAGAGCAAGCTGCTGAAACCTCGCTAAACCCCAGGTGTCACATGTCTGTGTTGGCCACCAGTTGCTTTCTGACAGATCACAAAGGTAGTCTTCGTTGCAGTTCATCCAGCTGTCACTGGTGCTCTCTGAGGCACCGCCACCTGGGTCACACAGCAGAAAAAGACAGAATTTGCTGCTCTACCTGAAGGAAGCAGCTAGAAGAAGAAAGTGGTGGGACTCCTTACTCCAGATGCAGCAGAGGTGGCCATGAAGATGGTCCCAGGTGTCAGAGCCGGCGATGCTGTGATGCATGCTTCCAGCTGCCTCAGAGGGGTTTGCTTTGATGCAAGGATGTGAGGTGACCAGTCATCTCTGTGGATTAGAGGATGAAAAATTGTGGTTTATTTGTGTGTCAGTAGCACCAGGATATCCCAAGCACAGGTCAGAAACCTGTTGTGCTGGATCCTGTTGACAAGACAACCCCAGTTTTACGAGTGTGCTGTGTGGATTCAGCAGGTACAGATGGCAGGGATCAGTGTGATGAGCAGATACAGAGTTTAGCAGAAAAAATAAAATCCCCCTTTCCTAAGGAGAGTGACTTGTAGGCATTGTGGCAGGACTGCCTTAAAAGACAGCAAGATGCCTGCTTTATACCTTTGGACAGATGTTTTGCCACGTGAAGAGCACTCTCTCTGAAATGCAAAGTGCCTGTTCCATGGTTATTGTGCAGTGGATTTTCCCTGCGCTGGCTTGTCACCATGGTGCTGGACTGGGAAAGCTGCAGATCAAAAGATTTACGGAGCCGTATGGCTGAATTGTTTCTGCTTTCATCGTCCATTAAAAAAAAATCTAAATGGAAGATGAGAACCTGCCCGCTTTAGGTTCATATGCAAGTAATTGTAGGACCAGGCAGCAGCAAGGTACTTTCTCGAAGATGAGTAGATGGTTGGGCCTCTTCAGGAAATATGCAGCAAACAGGTCATTCAAAAATAACTTTTTGAGGCTAGAGAAAGTGGGTGAAAAGAAATAGCTAATGAAAAGGAGAAAACACTGATGAAAGGAAGTGTTTTATCTGATAGCAGAAGCTGTTGGCTTTCATTCTGATCCTGTTGTTTTTTCTGTGTATAGCTTTTAGAGTGCTCTTAAGTTGTCTCAAAAGGTTATTACTTTTCCAGTAGCATTAGAAAGGCTGAAATGATATTTGCAATGAGGGTAAGTGACTCTCTTGAGGTTTTGGCACTCACAGCTCTAGATTAACTGGAAATGCAAGCATTTAGTAAATCTGAAAATCAGTGCCTCTCGGCCTTGCATGCTCCAGAGAAGTCAACCTAACTTTTGTGAAGAGGACCAGAGCAGGAACACAGTACACGCCACACGAGGGACGTGTAGCTGGAAAAATTAAGCCACCCAGAATGAATGCCAGCTCATAAGCTGGTGGCCGGTGTTCTTTTTTGTCCAGACTATCTCATCCATGGAAGTCAGGGAAGCCCTGCTGTTTGTTGCATCAGTAGGAACAGCAAGATTTCCTTTTCTGGTATTAGTTTTGACTGACCAGAGGTGTAATTCTTACAAATTTCTGTAATTTAAAATCACCTCAAGGTTTCCAGTTCCCAGAGTAAGAGCTCCATTCAAGGTCTGGAGTTGATTAAAGCAGTCACCGCTAATCCAGAACTGGTTCTTGAGATGCTCCATGAGTAGGGAGATGGCTTCAACCACGATGAGGTGAAAGGCCAGGGAGGACCTGGCAGTCAAAAACCAGCACAGGGGACAGCAGGCTAATACCAGTGAGGTATATGTATACACATACTCCCATATACACAGCTATATCTCAATTGTACAGAAATGTACAGTTACTCGCCAGCAGTTACTAACCTGTCATTTTCCTTCCAGAAAGAAAATCCTTGACAGACTTGAAGTGATGAGTAATGGCTCCACTTTCTTCCATTCCAGCTGTCACACAGGCACGTAGGTTGGTCCCTCCTTGGCCCAGCAAGTTTGAGCACCTTAACCTTTACTTGTTGTCCCATGTCTGCCCTATCACTTACCGGTTGCTCGCTGTTGTGGTATGGCGGGGTCATCTCCTCTCGGGAGACACTGCAATTGTTTTTACAACAAGAAAAAAAATCTCTATTGATACACAGTGGTACACATCTAGGGAAAATGTCAGCACTTAAACCTGACTCTTGCTTTTCCCTCCGAGTTGTCATTGCTGGATCTTCTGCCCTTCCTTACAAGTGGGTTTGAGGAGGTGGTTGTTTTGGCTGGAATTGGAGAGGCACAGGTGGTACCACCAGCTGTAAATTGGAGGAGGCACTTCCTGATTATGACCACTGCCTACACGCAGAACATTGCCAAGAGAGGAGCTGGAAGGCGCAGAAGCCTTCTCCTTACTTGGAAAAAGGGCCTGGAGGATAATCGTCGCTCCCCTCTCCCACAGGCTTTCACCTGTAGGCTTCAGGCTTCTTTGCAAGCACTTAGCTTCCCAAAATGCTGTGATGTGAATCACCCTCAGCCATCATTGAGAGATGGATAAACTGAGGCACTGAGTATTTAAATTCATAAGTCTAACAACATTTAGGCACTCGGGTCCGTATAAAGACACCGGGAGCTCAGGAGATGTAAGTGCCCAGCGCATTTGAAAGCCAGCTTTCTTTTTTAAGCGACTTCAGCGTGGATTCAGATGTCTGCTGAACCATGGCAAAAGAAGTGGTGAACAGCGTCCTGATCTCTGCAAGGTCAAGACGTTGCCCTCTGGCTCTAAATGTAAGTGGCGAGAGGCTTGTACCAAGCTTCAGAGCGAGCAGGCGCTGAGCTCTCCTGTGAAAAGTTTGGGATGTTGCTCTTGGGGGGTGTTTTCAGAGAGCACTGCCGGCTACCTGCTTAGGCAGGACCACCCTGGTCTCAACCGTGAGCACACACTGCCATTTCCAGTTATGTATTTTTATTGCCAGGTTGCAGTTTTTTAATTATTGTCCGGTGCTCATGTCTCCACCCTCACATAATAGAGGCCTCTGTTGCTGGCCCCGACTTGTCTTGTCTTCAGGAAATTTGGGGTGCTTCGTCTCCTC
Organism: Pandion haliaetus; assembly: GCA_013401275.1. Classification (NCBI taxonomy): domain Eukaryota; kingdom Metazoa; phylum Chordata; class Aves; order Accipitriformes; family Pandionidae; genus Pandion; species Pandion haliaetus. Next base: position 6,913 of record VYZV01014872.1, on the reverse strand, counting down.
GTTTGCTGAAAGCCCTTTCCCTGGGATGATTCCTCAGCCCACTGCCGCCTCACAGTCTTGGTTTTCATCTCATGTCCTAAACGTGGGTCTGCTGCACGGCAAGCAACAAGCGAGGGAGAGGCGTCGGAGGATTAACCCACCACCGCATGCTCCTCGCCCACGCACATGAGGAGAGAGCCAGATTAAGAGATTAAAGTTACAAACTGAAAAGCCCCTCGGGGCTCCTGATGAGATCTGAGCGCCTGGCTGTGAAGCCAAACTCCCACTCTGGAAGTGCACTGCCACACGCGCTGTCGCTTGCGCCGGCGCTGCCAGCTCCCGCCATCCCTCCCTGCTGCCGGCTCCGGCTATTTTTACAGACCCAAGAATTAAATAATAGACCAGTTTTTCCCTGAAGGAGGGTCCTGAGCAATGCAATACCCAGGGGCCCAGGGGGATGGCCGTATGCTCCCCCTTGTCGTACTCCTGAGCTTTTGGGGTTTGCAGCCTCCGTTGGCGCCTTGTTCGCTCACATTGCGGCCGCTGGATTGCTTTGGTTGGGATGAGGGCCGGGGCTGGTGCGGAAGGGGTGGCAGACAGCAGCACTGATGGTGGTAACTGCACAGGGAGGGTCGCAAGTCCTTTGATGCTTTCCCATCCCTTCATAGAGGTCTCATACAAGCCTCACCCTAGCAAATCTACGGCTAGATATGCTCGCAGTTAGTGTATTTTCTTACCTCCCCCCCTGCATCTTGATTAGGACTGGGCAAAGAATGGCCCTTTTGGTTTTATGGCCGAAAGGCACACAAGTAAAACCGTGTCCCAAACCACAAGTGCTATTGCCGTGCCTGTGCCTGTATTTTTTTATTTGACCAAGGCAGCGAGTCTGAGCCAAGATGATGATTCCATCATCATCACAATACTCAGCGTACTGAGCTCTCAAAAGTAATTTTTCCCTGATTTTTTTTTTTTTTTCTGTTTTTACGTTTTGGGGTGCTTTTTAACAGAAACAGGCCGTTTCAAAGCAAAAAGTTCAGCCCTGCTATTTTGAAAATGTTGAAATGGTGTACTTTGACATCTCAGCAGTTGTTCCCCCTCCCTGTGCTCAGATGAAGATTCCCAGATGAAGCTCTTTGTCAGACGCAGGCTGAACCTCTGAAGATGTTCAGCTCCTCCAGGGCTCCATGTTTTGTCACATTCCCCAGCCATCAGATGTTTTGCCCAGCTCATCCCAAGGACTTAGGCGACACTGGAGCGGAGTGAGCACCAGTACCTTCTCGCCCTTGCAAGAAACGGTGCAGTGGCTGGACAAGCCGTTGCTAGTTTGACTATCAACTGCCCGCCGTGCAGCAGCCCTTCCCCACCTTTGGCTGTAGAAGTGGGCATTGCTCAGGTCTGTGCCTCAAGGGAGGACAGCAGCAGGACCTGTGTTTCCCAAGGGACTGAAATGGGTACGGCTAAAATACAGGCACAACTCTAAAATGGAGTAATTTCCAGGTTCATGCCTGTTTTGACGAAGACTAAATGAGAAGTTTTAGCAAAGTCTTGTTTTACTAACTGTATGCTTGCCCAGGTCTTTGTCTGTGATGAATCTGTATCCTCTGATTATAATTAGCGCGCTATTTTATTTACATAGGATTAATCTAATTCAAATGACTAGATGAAATTCTTTGATCTCCAGGGTACAAAAGGTGAGACTATGATGATTTTTAAACAGTTGCTCCTGGCCACAAAATCTATTCCTTTGAAAATCAATAGAAAGGTATCACTTGCCGCGCCAACAAGAATTTCCTCTGCTACTCAGCCCTGACCCTGTTCTCCTGGTTTTCACCCTCCTGTCAAGTTTAAATGGCTCTTTTTCTGGAAGCTCTGCTCCACCCCATCCTGCACAGCTTTCTGTGTGCATGTGGTACTGTCCTTTTCATTTGAAGCCACTTTCTGATTTACGTGCGCCAAGCACGTGAACTCTTCTTCAAAACTCTTTTCCCAACCACGCATTCGGTCAGGTGTTGTAGCTGCCAAAAATACATCCTGCTCCATATTTGTTCTTTGTTGCATTGGATGAATTTATGGCTATAGTGTTTTGGAGACTCTAAGCTTTCTGGGGCACGGTCTCTAACAAGTGCTGTCGTCTGTTCAGCAAGTCCTGCCCGTTGCATGATGGTATGAATATTTATGATGCTAGACAATAGTCCTTGCCTCTGACCCAGCACTCTTCATCAGCAGATCTAGTGTTGCTTCACTGACGAAGCAGTCAAATCATTATCCTGATTTCCAGATGGGGAAACTGAGGTGCTGCAAGGTGAAATAACTTGTCTGACATCAGCAGGGGGGAGCTAGGAAGGGAGTGCAGCCACCTGTGGCCCCAGCTACACGGTCCAGCCACTAAACCCTGCAGCCTCCTCAATGACAGCTAATAAAATTTGTGTTTATGCAATGCATTTTTCTCCCTTAACAGTGAACAATTCAAGTGTTTTCTTCACAGGCATTAATAGCCTCCCTGAGAAATATGTTGCAACATGCATTTTCAGCAGTACTTCTGTGTGTGTTGCACCCCAGCTAGCAGCTGTGACCTGCTAGCAGGAGGCAGACTGGGGCGAGGGGGAGAAGTGGCACCTATGCCCCTGCACTCCGCTCCTCTTCCTCCTCCTCCTCCTCCGCTGCTCCTCCAGTGGCAGTCGAGGAGGCTGAGGACCGACCACGGAGATGTTCTGCGTGGAGCTCCTTGGGGAGCTGTACCAGCTGCTGTGTTGGCAGCCTTGGAGTTGCCTCTGGGTCTGACTTGCCGTCTTGTCTCCTTGAATATAATTGCTCGCTGCCGATTTCTTTTTTTTTTTTCCTTTCCCTTTGATTCTGTGGCATTCATATCCTACTCAGATTCCTCGTCAATCTTGCAATCTGGGGAGTCTGAGGAAACAGAGAACTGATCATCTGCAGATTTCTTCTGTATATTATGAAAGTGTCCCTACGCCATGTGTGATTCCAATCTTTTTTTTGTCTAATCAGACAGAACATCAGAGAGTCAGACTGTACTGGCTAGGTCTGCATGCTGAGCAGGGAAGGAAGGAGCTGCTTCTGCAGAGATACTCCCAGCTCCATAGAGGTGACAGCACATCTATCACTTCCCCTTTTTTAACCCTGTGCTTTGCCTCCCCACACTGCTCAGCCTTGCAAATTTTCTATGGTAGAGCACGTTATCTCTCTCGCAGAGCCCGCTGGGGCAGGACTGCTTGAACAGCAATGGCTACGGGGAGTCCTTGAGGTGTGGCAGAACGTGTCTGCCTGGAAGTCTGCGCGTGCCATGGATGAACCCGTTTCTCGGTCTTTGGAGGTCTTGAGGAATGAAATAACTTCACGGAATTGGCCGGAATTTTAATGATACCCACCCACCCAGGCACCTTAGCATGGTGGTAGAAAAAAAATGTGTAGAATGTTGGGTGGGTTTATCTGGGTGCAAGGGTGTGTGTGCGCTCTTTAGGCATTACATTGAATGTCAATCACAAGCTTTTCAGCACTCTGTAGGGCCTGTGTCATGAAGATCAGACTAGATAGTCCTCACACTAAGCAAGGGTCTTAAAAGTTGGCATTGATTCCCTAGCTGGCAAGCGTTTTAGGAAAGAAAGGAGGTCTGAAATAGAGGTTGTCTTCTGAGCTGTAGTTCTGCTACCTCCCGTCACTGGATCCATCCGATTTATTTACTTTCTTAGTGTTACAATTTCTTGCTTTCACCTGCCTACTCTCAGTACACTACAACCACTTCAGAATCAAAATATAAAAGCATAAAACCAGCTATAAAATTGCCAGAACTCTTTCCATCCCTCCCTTCCCATTTGTGCAGGGCAAACATCTTCTGAAGGACACTTTTACCTCCAGATGTCAGGACATTTGGGGATCAGACTCGGTGCTGGTTTGTCCTCTGTGGTATGTAAGCAGCAACAGTACCTGGGCAGGAAAATATTTGAATTTTAATGACAGGACAGTGCTAAAAAACACTGTAAAAACACTTCCCTGCTTTTTGCTGGGGAAGTTTCAATTTGTCTCATCGGCTGCCTCTGGCTTTTTGCCCGGCATTCTCAGATCTGCTGGTGAAGGGAGACAGCAGAGCACGTTTGTCCTATTCCTCTTCCCCAGCGCGAGATGCCAGACTGGTGCAGATACGGCACCGTTCCTGGGCTAAGCACGTGCCACAGAGCGGGGCTAGAGTCTACTCAGCCCTCTCCTACATCTGCCCTGATATATTCAGTAGCCCAGGACAGGGCTGGGTTACACCTCACACGCTGGCAGCCGTCAGAAGCACAGCTGAGCTTTGTAAGCATCTCTGCAAATCCATCTGACTGCTCCCGAAATGGTGACATTAGTCTCCCTTTCTCTAGGATAGGCACGCGCAGTTCCAGGTGTGCAGGATCTCTGCCCGAGTCCCAGCACAGGATCGCCCTGGGCGGACTTCGGAGGTGTCCTGGCAGCTCCTTGCAGGAGAGGGATTTGCTTCGAGCATCCCTGGTGAGAATTTGACTTCCCGTCTTGACGTGCACCGTCCCTGCTCCTTTTCTCCATAGGAGTGGCTGCATTTGTGTGGCGCTGGATGCATGGTATATAAAGCATTTAGGACGAAAAGTCTATAGAAGTGCGATACTAATAATATTTCACAGCTTTAATTACCATGATTGTAGTGCCTAGAGGCGTATGCAAAAACATTTTGAGTGGGAGGAGAGAAGGCAGCGCTGTGAACATTTTTGTGGTTTTGCTGGGCAATGTGCAATTGAGTTTTCTCATGGGAACCACGGCACGCCAGGAAGAAAAGCTGCCTCTACCTCCTTGTCTGTTCCGTCGGGATACCGGATCACACCCCAAAGTCGAGGAGACAACCACAGTCGCTCCCGTTTCAGGCAACAGCTGGGGCTGACTGTGCCTCTGCTTTCAGAGGGGCTCCAGGTGCAGGCGCTGCCCGTTTCTGCAGGCAACAGGTATTTTTCCCTCCGGGAACATCCCTTCTGTACAATCAGCGGCAGTTTTGCCTGCGGGATGATTTTGGGATTGGGCAATTGCTGATTTGTGGCGTGGATTCGCCCGCAGCCCCAAGAGCAGCGTGCCCGTTTCTCAGTCAGGGTACGCAATGCAGAGGGAGCCCTCGCTCCCGCCAGCCGCCCACCCGTCCGTGCCATGCGTATGCGGACGGACAGAGGGGACGGACAGAGGGGCCTTGTGTGGCTGGGTGAGCCCCCCAGCGCCCACCTCGCTGCCTTCCAGCAGCCTTCCCTGCGCGAGGCTGTGCGGCACCGTCGACAGGCCTAACGCAAGGCATCTACCTCAATGGTCACGACTAATTGAAAAATAGAAAAATACCCCACGTGGGGAGGCAAGTTCTTGGAGTTCAGGTGTTACAAAAGAAAAACGAGATGGAATAAAGATGCTCGCGTTTCCCTAGCTACAGAGTGCGGTCCTGTATCCTTAGAAAACTTTTTTTAAACTGAAAACTTTTTAACAGTCCACAACTCAGCTTCCCGGCGGGCCGGTCCCTGCTTGGACGAACACCCTCTGACAGCCAACAATGAAAACTGAAAGGAAACCCTGTGTGATAGGTATTCCCGGCTATGGGAAGAGTCGGATGTTGCCTCCATGACAAGCAGCATTTTTAGTCAGGCTTTTCTTTCCTCACTCTGATTTCCTCCCCCTCGCCCCGCTTCATCCTTTTTCTATTGTTACCTGCACTAAATACGATTATTAAAAACTCGCATTTTAATCAACTCTCCATCAGTTAAATAAATACACGGCATCATTTCTCCTCGCTTGATTTGACACTTGGTATTTTGTACAGTCTTGTATATTTTGCAGAGACGTAAAAAACGAGATTCCAGTGAAACCCCAGTACCTTCAACAAGGGACCAAGTTTTGCCCCCACCCTCACCTAGACTCCTGTGAGGTGCAAGAACGCTATCTCCCATTGTTGTATTATGCGTTGTATGTCAAGCTTTTACGAAGAAGAAAAATCTACCGCTGGGTAATCAAACGGCTAATGGAGAGCGGCTTGTAAAGCCGTAGCGGGAGACCCTCGGCACTGCCACCTGAGCCGTGGCCATTAGCTGGTACCACTGCTGTACACCCCAAGAATGAAAGGCGAGCAAAAAGGAAAATCAACTTTGTTCCTGCTTTCTTGGTATTTTGAGTTCTGCCACTTGCCACGCTACCCAAACGCATCGCAGGCCGCAGGGTACCCTCACCTTAGGTACTGCTGAGGAGTAAGGACGTCCTCCCTTCCTTCTTGGGGGGG
>VYZV01014869.1:11882-27871 GCA_013401275.1 Pandion haliaetus | reverse complement strand
CCATGAGTGTTTCTTTATATTTTCTCCTCCTAATCCCACCAGGGAGGGGTGAGCGAGTGGCTTCCTGGTGTTTTGTTACCGGCTGGACTTAAACCACAGCGGTGCCTCAGTTGGATTGGTCCTTCCCCACTCTTTGTGTAACAGCTGAATTTCCCCCTTCCTTCACCCTACAGAGAAGACTCATACCTTCCCCTATTTAAAATAAACAAAAGCATACCTATAATTCTATCTCTTGTAGAAGCTGAAAGTTGTGTGTGCTTGTAAACATGTAAGAAAGGTGAAGTCCATGTTGCTGTGGAGAAGAGGTCTGGGGCCTGATCCACAGCTCTGAAGTCAAATGGCACTGACTGTCTCACACCTACATGCTGCGCAGTGCTTGTGGAAGAAAGGGTCCATGCCTCTTTTTCTCACACCCTTCCCTCCAGTCATTGTTCCCACCACAAAACCTTATTTTAAGTCACTTGCTAGGTCTCCTCCTATACGCTTTTCCTTCTCCTATATTCTATATAGTTTACTTTGGCTATCCACCTTCCTCTGTTTGCTGTTTTGTGTTGTTTTTCAAATGGTTTCCCTTCACCTATCCTAATCAGAGCGGATCTACTGAGCTTTAAATGTTTCACACATCCCCTTGACTCCTTTCTTGTTGATTCTTCCTCATTATCTCACTAGCTAACCTTGTCCCATCATTCCTCCTTCAGTGCAGCCAGAGAAACCAGTATCCATTTTCCTTCTCCGTATACCTTCATGGTTATAATTACCTTAATTCAGTCTGATGAAGAATTATTTATCTCTGTGGTCACTCATTTTTTCCAGATTATTTATAGCTATGTTAAACAGTACAGATCTATCTGATAACACTTTATCAGTGATATTGTGATATTTTCCCTTTGGGAAAATTGATTATTCCTGTGCAATTCATAATTTCTTAACCTCTCCTAAGGAGTAACTTCCATTTTATCTGATAGCAACTTAGTTTTTAGAAAAAGCTTTCAATTAACAATTGGGACAAAAGTTTGAACTCCACATACAGTGCGTAACAGGATGATCTTTTGTTGTTNAGTTGCATGAAATATTACAAGGCACTGTGTCATGGTTTAACCCCAGCCAGCAACTAAGCACCACGCAGCTGCCTACTCACTTCCCCCCCAACCCAGTGGGATGGGGGAGGGAATCAGAAGGAAAAAGGTAAAACTCATGGGTTGAGATAAGAACAGTTTAATAGAACAGGAAAGAAGAAAGTAATAATGGTAACAGTAACAATAAAATGACAATAATAACAACAAAAGGATTGGAATATACAAAACAAGTGATGCACAATGCAATTGCTCACCACCTGCCAAACGGTGCCCAGTTAGTTCCTGAGCAGCAATCCCCCCACCCCCACTCCTCCTAGTTTATATACTGGGCATGACATCACATGATGTGGAATATCCCTTTGGCCAGTTTGGGTCAGCTGCCCTGACTGTGTCCCCTCCCAACTTCTTGTGCCCCTCCAGCCTTCTTGCTGGATGGGCAACAGAAGCTGAAAAATCCTTGACTTTAGACTAAACATTACTCAGAAACAACTGAAAACATCAGTGTGTTATCAACATCCTTCTCATACTGAAACCAAAACATAGCACTGTACCAGCTACTAGGAAGACAATTAACTCTATCCCAGCTGAAACCAGGATGTCTTTATTTATGCATGTGTTGATTTTTTAAAAGTTACAGATTTAGAAGACATGATACACTAATGTAAAAGAGAAGAATTGGTTTGGCTTTTGTAGACAGAGGTTAAAGCTGGGGCAAAGAAATAAGACGAGGAAAAAGTGTGAAGAGAGATCTACTGATGAATTTTTAATTACTAATAATGGATAATGCATGACCTGCTGTCATAGAGATGTTGACTTGCAGTTGATCCTGGGGCAGGTAGGGATGCCTAGGTAAGTACAGGGGTAAGGGCTATCCAGGTCTTGAGACAGAAGAGTCTGGAAAACTAGCTTTAATTTTGACTACTTGTAGTATCCTACATTGTCCATAGAAGTAGTATAGGGATCAAAGCTGGTAAAAAGTAATGATTTCTGTTATTTTTGAGGCAGACCACGTTTGCTGGACTATGGCTTTAACTCTAGCCTTAAGCAGAAGCCCAGTAATGGTTTGGGATAGAAGTAACTGGAGATTGGTTATTTGTTTGTGGGGTATACACATCAGAGAAAGGAGAAGACCTGAACGGCATATTGATAGTTTTTGCCTTAATCCTAGCCAAGAAAACATGACATTGTTAGTCTGCAAGGTTAGGCTTTTATAAGGCTGGAATGGAAGAATTCAATTTCCTAGTGAATCTTCCACAGCACACAGGGCTAAGATGACTTACAGTACCAACAGGGACAACCACCTCTGGGCCAGATCAGTCTGTCTGGTCATAGTAGTTGTATTCAAGGAACAGTTAGGAACCTGCTGCAAGCTTTGAGGATAACCCAGATAGAAAGAGGGTAACATAAATGCCTTATGCGAGGTTCTTCAGAGAACTGCAGAATTAGGATGTAAAAATTACAAAATTAGGATACTCAGAATATGGTCAGGATTGAGGCTAGGATTTGTGTTTGGACCAGCAAGAGGAAAGCTAAACTTCCTGCACATCATTAATCTGGGCCAGGGAGCAGTCAGGAGTCTGTATAATAAGAGAGGTGTTCTAGCCAGAAATCTAGCTAGCATTAAGTAAAACTGGGATTAGGAATTGGGACATTGGGAGTAAGAAACAGTTAGGTCCTCCAAGACCAACATGACTAGTATGAAAGAAGATGCTGGCAGAAACAAGGCTATCATTGATGTCCTCATCTGAGGTTAGCAGGTACTTCATGTATTATAAGTTTAGGGGTTCAGCTGAATGAGGATGAGGGATAGAGACCTACAGCTAGGTGTTTTACTGAATTGTGCAGACTTCGAAGCTGAAATCTGCTGCCAGGGAGGGAGAAGGGCTGAGATGATTCCTGAGACAGGAAAGAGACAACAGACCCTAGTGTTAAGCCCTGGAATCAAGATTCAGTGTGTACTTAACCTTCAAGACATTTGGGGGTGTGTGGTAGTTCTCAGCAAATTTCACAGGAGTCAAAAAGAATTTGAGAACAGTATATTGCTGGGCTGTTTCAAACCTAATTTAGGTAATTCCGAATTTCCAGCCTACATGTATTCACAGCCAATTTATATTAATTTGTTGTTGCATTCAGTTAATGATCCAGTGATATAGGAATCGCTATGCCCATGTTCAAGTTATTATGCAATTAAAATCAGCTTTTTGCACAAATAACCCTGCTGAACTCTTCAAACCAGATGGAGGGTCTGCATGGGCCTTACAGTCCAAGAAGGTTATTTTGCAGCTGAGCCACAGAGAGCCCTGTACAAGAGTACCACTCACTGGCCGCTGTCAAAGGCTGCAGGCAAGAGCTCATATCTAGCAGCAGTTTCTGCCTTGATTTCTCTGCTAGTCCTCATCCTATAGGTAACAAAGCAAGAATATGAAAGGACCTGACTTTGTAGAGCCAGGCAAAGCATACTGAATTGCCCTTCACTTCAGATCAACAGCAAAGACAAAAGATATATGCATTTACTGAATCTGACTGAGCCTTCTCCTAGCCCAAAAGCTAATACCTTAGGCATCACTCAGCTAAGTGGATCTTTCTTAAAAAAAAAACCAACCAACCAACCAATTAAAAGCATAGGGGTGAGTACCTGAAAGCAAGAACAGCTTCTGGGACAGTTGATTGAGAATTAAATCCTCTCTGCAAAATAGAATGCAAAATAAAGACCAGAGCAGCTGGAAGAGAAATGCAGGAGTCTTTGCCAAACATGAAAGATTGAACATGAATCTTTGCATGACACTGACTCCTTGTTGAAAACTTTTTTCTTTCCTAAATGGGTGATTAAAACTTGTAAAATTAGTATTTACCCATCTATATTCTCTCCACTATCAATTACCAATTGTGCCTATTTATGGTATCCAGCAATTCCAGATATTTTCGTGGATTTTTAAAGGGCCATGTACCCTATTATATATATCCCAGCAGCTTCTTTCCCTCCCCTCAAATAGAATTGAAGCCTACACTTCCTCTTCTATGTTTGGACAGGAAATATTGCTTAACAGGTAGCATCTTGGGAGTATTTAAAGTTATACTGCAACATACAAGTAGGATACGCAGCTTCGCAGACCAGGAATTTTTCCTCATGTTATTGATTAAAAGCTAACAAAAGCAATTACACACTTTCAGGTACACTTTTGTCAATAACATCTGAAGCGCTAATGTCCCACCTGGCCACAGCACATTTCACAAGCTTTCCAGGTTGTCATCACATGAATGTGACTTTTTCTCTTTATCCAACTTGATCCATTCAAAAAGGGTATTTTGTAGTTGAAAAGAAACACCCACAAGTGGGTTTAGAGTTCATGAAGTGTCACTTTTGATAGAGCCAAAATAATTCTGTATGTCCAAAAAAGGCTGTGCTCTCACGTTTTATCTGCATACAGATGCCCAAGCAAAAATTGCCTGTCTCAATACCCCTCAGCCTGCCTCAGGATTTTTTCTGCCAGGCCTCTGTCCACAGCCACAAGCCATTACTTTCTCAGAGTCCCAAGATTAAGCTGTCCTTGAAGAAACACCTGCCTGGATTTCATTGACTGTAGAGCTTAAATTCCTCCTGCTACACTGGGCCACATCACCTTTCAGGCTCACCACTCTTCCCCTGGTTTCTGAGGCAGGAACAAAAGCATGGCCAGGTTATGGTAGGGATAGCTTCTAAACTTCTGTCTCTCCTCACCAAAGGTAAGCAAACGATGGACCAGTGAACCTTGCCCTTGCTGATGAGATGGTATCTTTGAACTTGCTTCCAACAACCATATGGGAAAGAGATTGTTCAGCTTAGCTGTGGGGAAGAAAAAAGCAGATTAGAAGGTCTCAATGTGTAAATTCCCTTTTCTACAAGTGAAATTCACCTTAGGGTCTGGAGTCTAATGGCAGTCTGCTGCCCAGGTACATTTTCAGCTGAATTTCTCTACCAGTACTGCTGCCAACTCTAGGCCCCGCATTCAGTTGTAACAATCCCATTTCCAGACTCCCCTTGGGAACACCCAGAAGTGTTGACCCAGAAGGGTCTCTTGCTTTGTTACCTCTTGAGAGAAGAGTCATCTCTGGTTTCAGCCATAGGGTTCTGGAACTCTCTGTCTCGTTAGCCACTCCTGCAGGGCAAAAATCTGAGACAACTGTATCTCCTGCTTAATCATCTCCAGCCTTCACAAAGGCTTCTTGTCTTAATTCAAACCAAACTAGAATAGTTATATAGTCTTCAGCATCTCATGCTTCTCAGTAGTTAATCATGTATCCCCAGATGGATAACCCATTCCAAGGCTAGTTATAGATATCACAGCAGGAAGATTTTAAATTATCCACTGCTGTGAACACTCCCACATCTATTGCAGGTTCCTGTGTCCTTGCACCCACTTAAGGTCTCTCTTTCCCAGGAGTTGTTAGGCAGAGTAAGAACTGCTGCTATAATTGTTATATAGGTCAAGAGCTGCTACCATTCCTGTCACCAGACACTCATTATTCACTACTCTGACAATTTTGACTGCATTATACTCTGCATAAACTGGTTCTATTGCCTGTTAACCACCTCAGTAAGAAAACTTCCAAGATACTGTTTTTTCCACTCAAATAAAAACAGAGGAAAAAAAAAAAAGAAGAAAAAAAGAAGACATTTCTACCAATTTCTTCTTAAGAGAAAATAAGTCTACTTTCACAAAATCACAAACCAAAAGACTGGTTGAGGTTGGAAGGGATATCGGGAAGTCATCTGGCCTAACATGCCTGCTCAAGCAGGGCCACCTAGAGCTGGTTGCCCAGGACTATGTCCAGATGGCTTTCGAGTAGCTCCAAGGATGGAGACTCCACAACTTCCCTGGACAACCTGTGCCAGTGCTCAGTCACCCCCACAGGAAAAAAGTGTTTCCTGACATTCAGATGGAACCTCCTGTGTTTCAGTTTGTGCTCATTGCCTCTTGTCCTGCCACTGGCCACCACTGAAAAGAGCCTGGCTCTGCCCTATCTGCATCTTCACTTCAGGTATTTGCCGGCGCGGCGGAGGAGCATGCTGGGTCGACTCAGTGTGAGTGATAAAGCGTAGTTCACTTTATTAGCCCGAATAGCGCTTATTTATACAGTTTAGGTTAACACTAGTTAACTTCTGATTGGTTTAAGCAACTAGATGCACACTGGTTACCTCCTGATTGGTTTAAGCAACTAGATACACACGGGTTAACTTCTGGTTGGTTTATGATACTCTTCAAGGTCGCAGCGTCCTTGTTGTTTTACTGTTATCAGCCTGACTTGCAGTTTCAGCTCAGACTCGCGGCCTAGTCTTGCTACTTATACTAAGTTCAGAACAGGCTCTGCTCGTACAACTGTTCTGTGGATTCATATCCTTGCTCTCTGAGCCATTCTCCAACAGGTATTTATATCAATTGATAAGATCCCCCTGAGCCTTCTCTTCTCCAGGCTGAACAGTCCCAGCTCTCTCTGCCTTTCTTCATATGTGAGATGCTCCAGTCCCTTCATCAGCTTCCTTGCCCTTAGCTGGACTCTCTCTCCAGTATATCCATGTCTCCCTCGTACCAGGGAGGCCAGAACTGGACACAGCACTCCAGTTGCGGCCTCACCAGGGCTGAACACAGAGGAAGGATCATCTCCCTTGACCTGCTGGCAATGCTTTGCTTAATGCAGCCCAGGATACCATCAACCTTTGCAGCAAGGGCACATTGCTTTGCTTCAAATGACACAGCAATGCACTTCAGACCTCCCTTCTCCACTGACAGCCTCCTTTATCTCAAGGATTATTTTATCCAAAGCTCAGTTCCATTTGCATGACTTGGTTCTAACTACTCTAAAACTTATTAAATTCTCGTCCTTTGAATGCAGGCAAAAAAGGCAAATTAAATAGAAGGTAAGATTTCCCCTCTAATATAGAAGAAAATTTGAACAGAGAAAATTTTTAGATGAAAACAAGAGAGACAATGGGAAAAAACAGTCCTTCGCTGTTGAACTTCACTCTATTTTATAAACCAATAAAAATACAAATTAATAGATTCCTTGTGCAATAAAAATAGAAATAAGACATATATTTCCTCCTTGCAACCCATTTAACCAGAAACTTCCTCACTGTTCTGCAAGAAGTACCTTCTGTCTAAGGACAGAAAGAGAAGGAATGTAGAAAAAGGCAAAACTCTGTGTTACAGAAAACTAGTAAATTATCCAAACTGTATATGGTTCCTGGAACTAGTAATACCAAAGAAAGATAAACATACTCTTGATGTAAGAGGTACTGCTCTATTACAAGAAAAGGCAGTGATCTTAAATACAGGATTGATAAAGCAACTAGCAGTTACATTGGACTACACTTCCTCTACATCACTTCACAAATAGAATCAGTGTTTAAAAAAACCCCAAAACACCAAGGAAAATAAGATGTTCTATGAAAATGCATAATGACCACTCAAACTGAGACCCAAAAGCAGTATTATACACCTCAGCTGGACATAAAGACATTCCATCGCAAGTATTTATTCACCATTTTGTCCATTATTCCCTGCAACTACAGTCTTGCCTTTCACAGTAAGGTACACACTTTAAAAGGTTAAACCATGCTGGAAAGTCAATTAGCCTCCACTGCTTCATCTTAGCTTTCAGGCTAACAACAGGCTCTGTGACATGAACATGTGGAGCGGGAAGCAGAAAATTCACAAAAATATCTTGTAAGAGCTGCCTGGTGGACATCCACCAGGACATTCTGCCCCACAACAGAAATGGCCAGGGAATGTATGGCCTCCAAATGCAACCCTCCTGTGAGTTCCCATGGTAAAGTCTGTACTAGCAGCAGAAGTCACAAACCACCATCCACTTCCAGCGTCCCTGGCTGGACAGTCAATGTAAAGGACATTGCTAGAGCTTCTTCTATCTGGAAATTCTTGAAACTGTTTTAAGTTTGAGCACTTCACTCACTCCAGTATCAGGTTATGATAAATTTACCTGTGAAAATCCAAGCTCTTCTCCCAATACTTACACACCCTACAATCAATCACCTCCATGTGGACGCTCTGAGGATTGTTTCTTTGTTGTCAGGAAGATCTAAAACACTGCCTTGCACTCTTGATTTCCCCCCCCGGGATGGAAGGCAGGGAGAAAGAAGGGATGGCCCTCAAGGTAGGGCCATGCAGTCATACTCTGTAGTTCAGTGATTCCAACTCAGGTTTGCAAACAAACTGTTAAATATGCTTACTAGCTGCAGGTCTGTTCATCAACAATAGTCCGATTATTAATGACAACAAAGGATACAAAATTTCCTTGAGAATAAAAGGTTAAAGTCAAAACCAATTAGAAAAAGACAACTACTGTATTTTAAGTGATGCACTAAGGACAATGACTATGTTTAGATAAACCACAGACTACAGGGATTTGGGAGGAGCTTTCTAATACAGCAATAGACAGAAGTCTACTAAGGTCACAGATTGAACTGTAAGTATCACTGTTTAAAATGTAATGCAGTGCAATTTTAGCCAGCATGGACAGAAGTGTAACATATTGCATTTATTAATGAAGACAAACATAACTGAAATCGGAAATAAATTCAGTTGGGTTTTTTTCATGTTTTTGTACCTTCCATTTCAAAGAAGTTTGCTCTAGAAGCTTCTACAGAAAGCCATTACAGAAACATAACATGTGAGGTAAAAAGGAAATTGCAGTTGTAAGACATGTTCCTCTCCATAGTTATAAATAGCATCTGCTTGAAACTAAGCCTAAAGAATAAGCTGTATTCTTAAATTTCTGCACAATCTGCAAAACTTTGACTTAGACATTTTTTAATTCAGAACTGGAGGGATTCAGTTTGAAAGACTACCTGGATGTTTCTCAAAGTAATTACCAGAGAATCACAAAAATCTGTCAAAAGGTGCTAAAAATCCAAGTAATCAACACAAGCACTTTGAAGAACACACATCACAGACAGAAGCTTAGATATTCTTAATGTGAATATCACTGAAGAATTAAGATTGAGTTTTTACAGACTCCAGAAAGTTCATTGATTTCCTTTCCCTCAAAGATGGAAAAGTGAAGCATACTGTGTTGAAGAGTTAGAGGCAAAAACTATGTATTTGCCTGAATATAAGTGCTTTTTGTCCAAATAAAAGATTACCCCTTTCTTTTATCCTTATATTCTAGTCTTTGATACTGTCATGGTTTCAGGTCAGCTCAGCCGGTAACAAAGCACCACGAAGCCGCTCGCTCACCCCCCACCCCCTCCCCTGGCCACGTTGGGAAGAGGAGAAAATACAAAGGCAGGCTCGTGGGTCGAGACAAGGACTGGGAGGGATCACTCCCCACTTATGGTCACGGGCAAAAGACAGGCTCAACTTGGGGAACAAACAAAATCAATTTAATTTACTACAAATCAAAACAGAAAACAAAACACAAGGTTATTAGGAAGGGAAACTAAACATCAGAACAACCTCCCCCCACCCCTCCCGCCTTCCCGGCTCAGGTCCATTCCCGGTGCTTTCTACCTCCTCCCCCCGGCGGCGCAGGGGAATCGGGGATGGGGGTTGAGTCAGCTCGCCACACATCGTCTCTGCCGCTCCTTTCCTCAGGGGGAAGATTCCTCACTCGTCCCCTGCTCCACCGTGGGGTCCCTCCCACAGGAGACAGTCCTTCACGAACTTCTCCAACGTGGTTCCTTTCCGCGGGCTGCAGTTCCTCACAAACTTCCCTGGCGCGGGTCCTTTCCGCGGGCTTCAGTTCTTCCCGAACTTCCCTGGCGCGGGTCCTTTCCGCGGGCTGCTCTCCCGTCTCACACTGCTTCAGCGCGGTTTTTACCATGGGGTTACGGCCACCTTCGGGAGCTTCCGCTCCACCGTTCACCCCCCTGGGCTGCAGGGCCATCAGCCTCCTCAGGCGCCTCCTCCTCCCCCTCCACTTCCATGATTCCAGTGTCGGCAGCGATGTTCCTCTCAGGTTTCCCAACCCCCACACTACCGGTTCCCCTTCTTAAATATGTTCTCCCAGAGGCGTTACCACTGTCACTCCCCGCCTAGAGGCGGGTCCGACATTTTGGTGCGCGCGTCCGACATTTTGGGGCAGCGAATTCTTCCAGCAACTTCTTAAAGGGGCCGCCTCTGCAGCCCCCCTCCCCTGCCACCAAGGAAAACTCTGCCACAAACCCATAACAGATACATACTGACAGAGAATGGTTATTGAGAACTAGAACGAGCAACATTTTCTCAATTTCCCATGTATTTCAGGGGAAAAAAAAAATAAAAGGAATTTTGTGTGTTTGATTAAGCACTTCCTATTTAAATATTTAAAAAGAAATTGTCACACAGTGCTCATCCTCATATGAACAGTAATTTTGAATATTTTTTGTAAGATATAATCTTATAGAATAGAGATATTTTATCTCTTCGTGAATCTGTCAGCAGTCATAACCAGTGACACCTTTTTACTGTGTTTTGAGCACAGCACAAACAGAAAGCTCATTTCAAATATTTTATTAGAACATATATTTTAAAAGCCACAAGGGCAAGGAGGAGCCACAAAAGGACAATGCAAGAAATTGTTTTGGTTTGTTTTTTGGGAGGTTGTTTGTTTAGGAAAAAAGTTATCTACTTGTTACTGCATCATAGAAATATGAGCTTTGAGCTAATTAGCTCAACATACAAATTTCCATGAGCTTCCTGTCATTCAAGCTGATGTCACTTGAGTACAAAAGCCATGAAAACTTCCTTTCAGAATCAATCCCTATTTTTTACTATATAAATAAGAAAATTTCTAATTAGTGTTTCTGTATATCCTGGACAGACCTAAATTTCTGCTACTTTTAACAGATTTAAGCCTGAAATTTAGGGATATCAGCATGCAGAAAAATCTTATTCCCTAGAAAAAAAAAGTATCCTATAAACCATAGCAAATATCAGAATTACTGTAACAGAGAAGCCAGAATTCAGAACAAAGTTTTCAAACCAGAGCAAAAATAATGTTAAAACTGATGCTAGAACACAAAACAATTAAATATTAGTTCTGAAAACAACAATTGTTATTCTCATGTAAGAAGTGATAATTTCAACAATATATTTGAAGAGTTTTTAAACTGTTTTTTGAGACAGATGGTTATTTGCAATTCTGAAATTCTTTTTTAGTATTTTTTTTATATTATGCAGTAAAATGACTGAGAAAAATGCAAAAGGTGGGCAAAGCCAATATACGGAAATAGCATAGCAAATAAAGAATATATGGAGCACAGAGAGATGAACGACATTTCAGGTCTGGCTGCTCTAGGTTTACCATTAATTGCTATAATAAAAGTAGCAGCAGTTTATCTATTTTCTTTCTCAATTAGAAAATGAATGAAACGCAGCCAACATTCACTCCTACTTGCTGCCAAGTTATACCCTAATTGCAATGGAAAATTTTAAGAATTACCAGGTAAAAGGCTTATTGATTACAATAAGCTCTGTTGACTGCAGGACTGTTTGCCAGTGTAAAAAAATTAAAAAAAAAAAAAAAAAATCATACTAGTTAGTACAATCCACACTATGAAACACGGTGTGGGTGGGGCAAGACAGATCGAAGGAGGTCAGCTATTCTTAGACTGCTGTTACCATATAGCCAAAAATATGCGGGGGTGATGTATGGGCAGAATTTTCACTGGAAAAAGGTTGCATGGATTACTTTGTTTACACAGTAAGGAGGAAAAAGGGAGAGATTGTGATTTTCATTTGCGTTCTCTGTGTTGCAGAGTAGCCCAGCCCTTTGTCCTTCCATAGGGCAGAGGCAGCCATACCTGCTGCCTGGGGCAGGGTATCTTCTATCCCTTCCTGAAGATGGTGAGCCAGCCTGTTTCAAACGTTGCCCAACAAGCTCTCAAGAGCAGGTCCTTACACTGCTCGTATGACAGAGGACATGGACACATGACACAAGGACACCAATAAAAAAATCATTCTGCTTTGGCTATACTGGTACAGCCATAGTGTTCATACTACTGTAATATGTTTCCATAAGGGAAAGGGAATGACTCTTTAAATGATCATAGAACTTTGCAGTAGGAAGATTGCTACCAGTGTAATTAGCTCAGGAAGGGAAAAGTATACCCTTACATGATCTAGTTATTAGGCAGAGAACACATCTCAATGTATTTTAGGCCCAGGTTTACCTGCGCGAAGTTATTTATAACGAACTATTTCTATAAATAGCTCCTCTTTGAGAAGGTAAGCACTGCTAGGCTCCGAGTCATGCATTTCCCTAACAATGTAAATATTAAATGACAGGCCTTAGGTGAATGAACAGTGATCTTAATCAACCACACTCAATGGACCATAGCATTATAATTTGATCTTGTTCATTACGTATTGCTTGGCATTAGATAAATTGGAAGTACTTTTTGAATTTGCCAAGCACAGCTGAGGTCTCTCCTCTATAACTCCTTCAATTAATCACATATAGAAGTTGACTTCTGTATTGTATTTTGGGTTATCTTCACAGCATATCATATCTCATAATAAATGAACTCACAGTATAAATCTCCATGCAAAGGTAAGTTTAAAATATGCTAACAAGTTTTGTATTTGGTACATTCAAATAAGCAGCTGGAGGAACTGGACCAAAAAAAGGCTCAATAAATGTACTCTTAAAATTTATTCTCACATAAATCCTCACGTGATGCTTTAATTCTACAGTTCACAGGCAAATATAGAGGAAGAGATGTACTTAAAGTGATGTGGTAATCTAAAAGAAAGTAAAATATTGTAATCTTTCAGATTACTCTGTGACTGGCACAGTCTATTCCAAGTTTTATGGGATAAACAGATACATGTTACAGCTCCTGCTAGAAACTGCTAGCAATAAGACAGAGCCGTTGAGAGCAAGTCCTGGAGGAAAAGAGCATTTATTTTTCACTAAATGTGTACTTTGGGATATGCCTACCCTTTTGATTTGTACAGTTCCAAGTTTCTTCAGCAGCAGTTTGGAGACCATGCCAGGAGCTCTCTGTTCCTCAGGTCCTGCTGCTGGGAACAGACACATTAGTCCAGCTTCTCTGTTGCCAAGTCAATGCTCATCAGACTTTATTAATCTTTTGCCCAAGGCTAGCCCTGCTCCTGACATTGTCCAAGACACTCATTTCTATTCCACATTGGAAACACAAGTAGCTAGCACAGAGATTTTACTCTGACAGCATTAGACTCCAGTCCTACCATACCACATAACGTATCGCTGTCAGCAGATGGCTTCCCTGCCCTACTTCAAAGCATTCCAAACAGCATATTAAAGATAAAAGTTGCTGCATCCTGGTAATATCAACAACATAAGCAGCAACCTCCTGTTCCTCAGGCTCAGTTAATACTGTCTGAGTTTGTCTGTCAGGTGTGCTCAATTCTTCACTTGTCTTTATATTTAGGGTGGAGTTTAACAACCAGTCAGGTCAACACCTTGTCATGAAGCATCAGCAGGTTGACACAAAACTCCAGTATCTGCTAGCAGAGCATGGTTTTGTTCTGTTGAGCGACAGCCATCTGGCATACCAGGGCTATGAGTCAAGCTATTTTAGAAACATATTAGAGCAAATTCACAGTAGCAGCATTAGATCAGCAAGGGTTAGAGATTGTACAATCCGAGTCATTTTTCCTATCCTTATCTTTGCTTTCTTTAAATTATTTTTAAAGTAGCATATTTTTGGATCTTCCTAATATTTTACAAGGAGATAAGGCATTGTAAGATGGAAAAAAATGCATAGAAATTGTAATTAGAATAATAAATATCACATGGTATACTGTAGTAACAGGTAGTCCCTGCCATATAGTCTTACTGCAGTTCCCTCTTACTGAGCAAAGTTTTCACTTGTCTTCTGAAGCACAGGTCAGTATTGTCTGACAAGCCCCCAGTTAGTGGAATAATTAACTCGTTATTACCAACTAAGCTTTGTTCTACCCATGTTCCTTTGCAATCTATGGTAATTGAGATAGAAGATGACTCAAGGACCACAGCAGTCACTGAGTGCTAATATGCTATGTCTTTGCAGAAGACCAACAAACCTACTGGCCTGGAGGCCAGCAACAACAGGAGTACCACAGGGGTCCACCCTGGGATCTGTCCTGTTTGACATCTTTAAAAGTGACCTGAAAGAGGTAATGAAGTGGTTGCTCATAAAGTTTGCAATGATACCAAACTGGAGGTGAGCTGGGAGGAGAACAGAGTGATACGCTTGAAGGCAGGGCTACCATTCAGATGGACATAGACGGGCTAGAGGAATGGGCTGACAGGAACCTCATTAAACAAAGGAAAAATAAGAAGTCCAACAGCTGGGAAGGAAGAACTCCTTGCAGTGCTATGTGCTGCAGACTGACCGGCTGGGTAGCACTTGTTCAAAAAAGACCTGTGGGTATTGGTAGACAGCAAGTTGAATATGAGCCAGTGGCATACTCTGGCAGCAAGGAAGGCCAGCAGTATCCTGGGCTATATCAACAGGAGCATAGACAGTAGATCAAGGGAAATTATCATCCTCCTTTACTCAGGACTCATTAGACCCCACCTAGAATATCACATACAGTTTTGGATATGCCAGTACAAGGAAGCCACCAACAAGTAGGAATGGGTTCAGTGGAGGGCTACTGCAATGGTCAAGGGCAGGACCATTTGCCCTGTGAGGAGAGACCAAGGAAACGGGGTTGTTCAGCCTTGAAAAGAGACAGCTGCAGGGGGACCTAGCAGCAGCCTTCCCATAGGGAAATTTATCAAGATAGAGCCAGGCTCTTCACTGTGGTGCATGGCAGGACAAGAGACAACAAGCACACATTGAAATAGGACTGGTTCAGACTGTATGTAAGGAAAAACTTTTTTCCCCATGAGGACAGACAGTCAAATATTGGAGCAGGTTGCACAGAAAGGTTATACAACTGCAACCCTGAAAGTTTTCAAAACCTCAATGGATAAAGTCCTGAGCAATCTTATTTGATCTCATAGCTGACCTTGTTTTAAGTAGGAGATTGGCCTAGAGATACACTTCCTGAGGTCCCCTCTAAGCTGCACTGTTCTGTAATACTATATAGTCTTTTTCCCTGATCACTAGAAGAAAGGCACATGAAACTACAAGTTTAAAGAATTCAGCAATTCAATGAAGGCATATACAACTGAACAGAAATTACTGCACACAATATAAGCATGAAGGACCATGTGAGTCATAGAACCTCCTGTGATCGCATGCTACCACACTGCAAATGGTTATTGAACAGGATTCGCAGAATATTGTTCTTATATGCCCTCATTCAGCACAGTTTAGAAATTGCCTACAAATACCTCAAGTGTCAGATGAGAGCTCTTTAAAGTGAAGGTCAATGGTGACACAAGCACAAGTGTGCATAACTGAGTATATTTAGGCTGCAATTAGAACATTTTTAGCCTTCTGAGGAATTAAATTCTGGAACAATCTGGTAATAGAAGTAATTGGGAATAACAGAGCTAGGTGCTTTCAAGAGCTAAGGAATTTTATCAAAGGGATAAGTTAATCAATGTCCACAAAAATTAACAAAGTCCTCATGCACAAAGGACTCAGGAGATTCCTGTTTGCTATGCTGAAGAAATATCTGGATAAAAGTCTACAGCCTATGTGATGAATGTCAAAATTGCCTTAAAAATGTGATACTAAAATGTGAAGTAGTAGTGATAAGCAGTCTTTGATGAAAGGATCTGAGACAAACGTACATAGTAGTATTACTCCTGCCTAGTTAATCCTGAACCAGAACACTTTTCCCTGTTTTACAATAGATTTTTTTGCCAGGAAAAAACAACATACCACAACCAAACCAAGTGTCATTATTATTCTGCGTTATACTGGCTTCAAATTGCAGGTGTTTGTCGTGGTTTCAGGTCAGCTCAGCCGGTAACAAAGCACCACGAAGCCGCTCACTCACCCCCCACCCCCTC
>VYZV01014869.1:0-11370 GCA_013401275.1 Pandion haliaetus | reverse complement strand
TCTCAGGTTTCCCAACCCCCACACTACCAGTTCCCCTTCTTAAATATGTTTTCCCAGAGGCGCTACCACCGTCACTCCCCGCCTAGAGGTGGGTCCAACATTTTGGCACGCGGGTCTGACATTTTGGGGCAGCGAATTCTTCCAGCAACTTCTTAAAGTGGCCGCCTCTGCAGCCCCCCTCCCCTGTCACCAAGGAAAACCGCGCCACACAAACCCATAACAGTGTTACATTACCTAGGGAAAAGTCACAAAAATGACTAATGCAATGGTTAACAGTTTACAGATTGCAGGTCAGAAATGGCCCAACTGAACAGTGTGGTCCAGACAAACACTCTGGACACGGTTTCTTGAGATACATACAGATCGCCCCATGGACACTTGTTGCCCAAAGAGAACACAATTGTATATAACAAAAAAACAGCGTGACTCATCATTCATGAATGCTTTCTCTACAGTAGGAGGTACAAAAATTATGGGAGTAGACATCAATGTTTTGGTCAGATGAGGACATAAATTCAGTTATACAGATTGGCTGGGCTTCAGCATATGACCCACACTTTCTCCATAAGAAGCTATGTGGCCCGCTCTTACTAAAAGAGTGGCCTCCATTAGTACCAAGGAAACAATACATAGCTATCATTATTACTAATAACCAATGAAAAGAGAAAACAAATAATCTAATGGCAGACTATTTTTATTGGCCTACTAGAAAATAACAGCATCTCACCTACACCTCAGGTAAACAGTGTTAAAGGCCTTCTTAACATCCACATCAAGATAATCACATTATTGCAAAACAGAGAAATCAAACAAATGGTGCCGATATGGATGACACATTCAAAGGATCTTAAATTTGAGATTCTTTCTATGAATACTGTGCATTCTACCCATCAGTGGCTGCATTTCAGGATGCAAAGTACTTGCAGATGGCATACTATACTTGGCAAAATTGTTACCATATCAACATTTAAATGGCTATTTTTTCCACCTGTCTTGTCCAAGTAGGCACAACAGCAGTCTGAAACATGTTAATGACACAACATTCATCCTTAACACCTATTGAACCAGTGTCCCAGCTTCTTCCATATTTTCCATGTATAGAGTACAGCTTCTCAACTAAGTTAGGAGGAACTCTTAAACTGACATCAGTTCTTAATATCTCTATCAACTTTCATCTCAGACTCACAACTGTTGTCTGGCTTCCTACAAAGTGCTGTGAGAAAGCTAGAGTGCCAGAGGCAACTAAGACCAGATTCCTTATGGGCTATAGAGACCGAATGAAGTGCTGGGGTAAGTTGTTTTCAAACACAACTATTCTATATCGGTATCGTTCAGATCTTCAATATTTTGGAGAAAATGCCAGACTCCACAGCCACAGAGCACAAAGGTTCTCGGCTGATGTACATGGCATGCTTTCACATTTCACAACCCTTGCAACTTCTTGTTTCTTTTTAAAGATGTAGTAGGCATCAGCTTCTTGTTTTAAATTTGGTCACATTTTCAGTGTTTTACATACAGCTATAAGAATTTGGTTTTTTTTCCTTTTGAAAAGGAGAGTTCAATGTTTAAGCAACTAAGTAAAATGGAGCAGCTCATGCTGAATTCTGCTGTCATTTCTGCAGCTGTAGTACACTGAAACTTTGCTATAGCTCCTATCCTGATTAATGTCAGCATGACAACTTTGCCATGTGCAATGCTAAATCAAGTTTTGATACATACTTTAATCCAACCAATTGAAGTAAAAAACCCACACTTAGTACCTGGCCATCAAGAATATCTGTTATTGGGAGCATTTGATCATAATATACCCAAAGAGACTGACATGGCAAGAGCAGTGAAATGCCAGAGTGATCATCTGTCTTATCCCATCAATTAAACTGGCATGAAATCTTCTTTAATTAGCAGGGTGGGGGTGTGGGGGGTGTGTGTCAAATTTTTTACATTAAAAAAATGTCAATTTTGAAGAAGGCTATTTTAGTCATTCAAATAGCACATGGAACACTGAATTTGCATATGCTGTTCTAGTCCTTCAGTACAAAAAACCAGTTTCATTTGTGGCATGTCAAAAAGATAGAGCATTCCTTATTTACTCTGCTTTTTACTTTTATTATCATTGTAAACAAACCAAGCTCCTTTGCTAAATAGCTACAGAAGAATAATCAGAACAAAATAGATGGTTAATTGAGACTTAATTCTTTGCACAGTCATGTAATATTACCGCTGTTTTAGCAGAGGTATAGCCATTTATCTAATGACTAGCAAAATATACTTGGGGTTAAGAATATGTTGACTATAAAACAAATATATTATTTATATTCTTTAACCTTTGCAGTTTAGAAATATATGGTATAAAATCAAAGCAAAGCATACAAGATCCCATGACATACTAAACTGCCTGAAAACGACACTAGTATCTTCTGCACAATACTTACCTATGCATCCATTTTAAGATAGATTACTCAAGTTGCATGAAATATTACAAGGCACTGTGTCATGGTTTAACCCCAGCCAGCAACTAAGCACCACGCAGCTGCCTACTCACTTCCCCCCCAACCCAGTGGGATGGGGGAGGGAATCAGAAGGAAAAAGGTAAAACTCATGGGTTGAGAGAAGAACAGTTTAATAGAACAGGAAAGAAGAAAGTAATAATGGTAACAGTAACAATAAAATGACAATAATAACAACAAAAGGATTGGAATATACAAAACAAGTGATGCACAATGCAATTGCTCACCACCTGCCAAACGGTGCCCAGTTAGTTCCTGAGCAGCAATCCCCCCACCCCCACTCCTCCTAGTTTATATACTGGGCATGACATCACATGATGTGGAATATCCCTTTGGCCAGTTTGGGTCAGCTGCCCTGACTGTGTCCCCTCCCAACTTCTTGTGCCCCTCCAGCCTTCTTGCTGGATGGGCAACAGAAGCTGAAAAATCCTTGACTTTAGACTAAACATTACTCAGAAACAACTGAAAACATCAGTGTGTTATCAACATCCTTCTCATACTGAAACCAAAACATAGCACTGTACCAGCTACTAGGAAGACAATTAACTCTATCCCAGCTGAAACCAGGATATACTATAGTATGACTGCAAACATTTTCCTTAGAAGCAGCTGAAGAATTTTTTTTAGACCATCTATAGTGCTTGGTTGCTGTTACACACCTAATTGTTTGCCTTCACACAGCTCCTATTTATTTGAACACATGTATATATTAAAAATACATTTTACTAGATACTGGTTTCATTCATACCACCATAATTTCCAGAATATAATTATGTCCATCAAAAGCCCATGTGTGTGTTTGGAAACTGACTTTTTATGGTCTTCCAGTCTTGTGGGAAAATTAAGTATTGATGGATTTCTATCTTTACTTTTTAAATTATTTGGAATCATTCACAAAACAAAATTGTAATTTAAAGCCAGAACAGGCCAACATAAGCAATTGATATGAAATGAATATCGGAAGGAAAAAAAAGTAATTGTGAGTCTTTACCACTGCTTGAAGGACACCAGTAATACACAAAGCTTTTCATATGCATATCATGCTATGAGAAGCTCAGTGCCTACATGTTTGGAGTGCATTCCATAGTTTAGCTNGGGGGCTATTAGCACCCAATGGGAATGCAAATCTTTTGCCCCCTTCTGCCTTATTTTATGAATAGGTAAAGCTGAAAAAAAAAAAAAAAAAAAAGAGAAAGAGAATCGCCTCAATAGTTGTATAGCAAATAGAAAGCCAAACTGAGCTAGCTAAATTGTGCAATTAGCCATTCTTGAGGCTTATACAGTTCTCAATAAAGCTTTAAGATTTTACTGGAGTTGGATCAAGTCATGTGATGAAAGGACAGTTGAACTAGGATTCTTCTTCAGGAAAGCATCTATGTGCACAAAAGCACTGGAGATTTTTCTGTATGAAGTCCCATCTGACCGTAATGCTAGAAAGGGGCTGTTTACCCTACACTGCCAGATTCTTTCAGCTACCTGACTAACATTAGACCAACCTTCATTAGCTACTTTTGGCTGTTTGAGAGTTCTCTTGCAAATGCCTCTTCAGATTTACCTCAAGCTAAATATTTATCTTCCATTAAGCTTTTACTCATTCTGTATCTAATGACAAGTCCATCTCATGGATAAGATTTGTCCTTCCTCTGACATCTATTGACTTTTTGCCACCCAATGGAAATACGTATTGTTACTTCTGCCTTGGAAAGCCATATTCCCAACAAGTTTCATCTGCATAAGGATCAAGTCATTACAGAGAGATTCTGCAGAGACAATTCCAGCAGTGTTTCTGGGAAGAGCAACCTTGACAAGTGATCCTCAAAATGGTTTGTACAGTTTTTGCCAAAGACTGAATAAGAAAGTACCTGTTAGTGACAAAAGGAAAAGCTGTATTAATATATATATAAAATATGAATATCTACCAGAAGATGCTAGTCCAAGGAAGAATTTTAAATGAAAACATGACAACTTGTCATGAAACATGTGAAACTGACTCTAAAAACATGTGAGAGAAAACCAGAACATTTCCAGTCTTTGTTTTAAAATTATTTTATATCTCAACAATAGGAAGGGAAAAAAAAAAAAATTATTCAATGACAGTATTACCAACTTGGCATGTAACTTTAAGAATAATTTGTATCACAAATTCTAGCTTTTATTTTAATTTCCTTTAGGTAAAAATGCTATATACAAGTCCATGACAAGAAAAACATCTCATTAGAATTGCATTCCTAAATTCAAGAAAGGAAATTCTCATAAACTCCATCTATAACCCTAGTAGAGGAACGCCACACAGACCAGGGACCTACTGGTTCACAAGTCAAGAGGCACAGACTGGCTCATGTCGAGCTTGCAAAGGGCAAAGTTTTTTTTCTGACAGGTTTGTCTTAGAAACAGCTAGTCAAGAACACTCCAAAATAGAGTCAGAAATCCAAGCTAGTAAATAGTGTGGGTGATCAGGATCCAGTGCTGCTTATCAGCCTTTTTTGTTTAACTACAGGTATGTTGCCCCACAAAGTTCAGGAGCTTGCTTTTGCTGTTGCTTTTGACAAATCAGAAAGTAACTTTTATGTCAGT
This sequence comes from Pandion haliaetus, assembly GCA_013401275.1. Lineage (NCBI taxonomy): Eukaryota > Metazoa > Chordata > Aves > Accipitriformes > Pandionidae > Pandion > Pandion haliaetus. The sequence goes on along the minus strand of VYZV01014869.1, from coordinate 6,289 downwards.
TTTGAAGACCCGCCTAGTCATGACAACTTTTTCTGAACATAAAAGCTACAAAAATTAATATTGGTCTCATGTATGTAAACTTTACTACATTATGACTGGCAAATTATTGTATTTGTGGTTTCAATGGATTATGCAAATCAAGAAAATAACTTACATACATACCTGGTTTATCATCCTGTTCTTTCCAGATATAGGAATCGATGAGCATGAATATATGAATTCTTGCTTTTCAGAATAGGTTGATGCAAATAGTTTTTATCTACTCAATCTTCAGATACTAAACAGGTACAGCTTTCAAAAGAAGTTATTTCAGTCGAAACCAAAACAGAAAAGAATCATAAAACACACAAAGACAACCATGTCTTTTCGAGGAGACTCTCCAGCTGTTTGCTTACTCTGGCTTTCCAGTTCCTCAGCACCAGTGAAAAGACCAGGACATAGTCTTTACTGTTTTGAAAACAAAACCAACATCCTCAAATATATTTCATTTGCCTACAAACAGCTGCACATACATGTGGTAATTTCAGAATGCCACAACCACTACAGAAGAATGCTGCATCGTATTTCTACAGACTTCAAATTTTCCTAAGTAGGCTTTATTTTTTTACAGTTTACTAAATCAGACTGCAGTTTCCTGAATTTTATGATTTAGTTCACAGCAAGAATGAAAGCTCAGAAGAACACAAAAGTTACTTTAATTTCAGAAATTGCTTTGGTACACTGATTGTAGTGCTCATTTAATGCACAGTCTATTTGTAAAGAAAAAAAATGCTTTTTAAAATGATGCTGTGGCTACATCGCTTTATGAAGCTGAAGAGCTGCTATCAGTGGTCTTAGCGATAATTCTGGAAGTAAAGCATCCAACATCCAATGTATTAGATCTACAACTTATTTATTTGCTGGTACAATTTAGCAGAATTGACCAGGATTATTCATAGTATTTGGAAAGCGGTTTCTAACTTAAATCTAACAAACTACCTAAAATTTGTTGTGCGTCAGTTGATAGCGAAGAACTTCAACATTGTACAGGTCATGTTCTAAGCTTCCAAATTTCTTCAGAATTATTAGTGAGTTGCATTATATTTCTCCAGAAGCTGCTTAGGATCCATTAAGGCAGCAAACCATTTGGTTCCTTACTACTCTGCAAATATTTATGTTATTGGTAAGATTTGACTTCATTTGGACAGTAATCCACATTATGTACTGCAAATACATTCAAGTACATCATCAATATAAAACTTCTTTTCATCCATATAAACCAGGTTCTACCCAAACAGAGTTTTGTATGAGCACTTAAAAAGTCAGTATAATTTCTTATACCATCAATATGTATCTCAGGTAAAATTCTGTCTTTACAGAACTACCTCAAAACATATGTGCTGTTTCAATCTTAATTAAATGATCAGAATAAAGCTTAGAAGGGATTTGCATGGTACGTAGATCTTGAGTGTTTCTCAGCTAAAGAAATACTGAAATTTCAACTGTTTGTCATAATCGCGTAAGATTCAAAGATACAGCTTAGAATGAAAAGCAGTCTGACATAAGATTCTTTAAAGCATCAATGATTGAAAAAAATCTAATAATATGAAGCAATAAAAGCTACAAGAAAGCTAGAACGTACTATTCAACAGGTTGCACATGTGTGCATGTATACACATATTTACGTTTAAAATACTCATATGCATCTTCCAGTATTTTTTGATTAAACTACTTTCCTGTACCTTCTAGAAATGTTTCTATTTCTGTAATATAAATATTCCTAAAAAGAATATATTTACCTAAAATTATTTAGAAAATTACTATTGAAACTGATTTTTTTTTTCTCCCCTTCAACCTTTTAGTCACAGATCATGAAAAGCATAATAGGCAAATTTGTAATTTGGCCTTCAGCAACTTTGGAAAATAAACACAGAAAACACAGTCAAAACCTATTCAGAATTTCACTGTACAATAATTAGCTGAAAATTGTTAACATTTCATTAATGCTACCCTAAAAACTAAATTAAAGGCCCAATCCTGCCTGCTTTTGAGAAAATACACGTTTTACTTTTACTAGAAACAATATTAGAACCAAAATCAATGCAAAATTGATAAAAATCATGATACATTAGTATTATGTTAACTAACAATGGAGGCTTAGTAAAAAGAATACAAGGCAAAGAATAGAATAGTGCACTGTGGTTTTATTGATGGCAGCAATGACAATTTGCCTCTTTCATATGTAAAAATTATTCAGCTTCATATAACTAAGAACTTTAAAAAAGTCTTGTGGTGTCAGGTCCAAATTCCTTCTGCTCGCAAGAGCTTTCTTTGTTCCATCCTGTTGCTTGGGAAAAGCCAGAATTTCTTCTAGAAGTCTTCAGCAAGTTGGAGCTGCCAGTGAATTTTCCCCCACCCCAAGGTTTCTAAACAAAAAAAGTAAAATACAATAGATAAGCATAAAAACTCTCTGCTCTTTGTACAACAGACTCTTTACTGTTATTTTCTTCCTCCAAAAGAGTGGATATCTGCTTTTCAGTACTTACAGATATAAGTCTTTAAAAGAATAAATCAGAAGCTTGCACTTCAATGTGATAAATATGATGGGTATAATACAAGGAAAGAACATTTCTGGCAATGACTTCTCACAAAAATGCAGTTTCTCCATTGGTAAGGACTTCAATACAGATTTTATAGCAAGTGTGACAAGGCGTAGATTAATTCTGTGATAGACCAAAGGAAGATCCAAAAACCAGATAAGGACTCAGTACTCATAGGTTCACACTGTTAGGTTCTTTCAAGCTCCTCCAAAAGCTATGATCCTTCAAAACACTCATTTCTGATTACCTGTTCCCCTTCTTTTTCATACTATCATGACATTCTATACAGAAAGTGTAAGCTGAGGATGTATTTTTATTATTGTTAAATTCTAATTCTTACATCTTGATTCTCTAGGAGGAATATCTTATTTTACAGACTTGTTAAAGCTAGTATTTGACTCATACCCTAAACAACCTAGAGTGGGTTCAAGGGCTCTCAGTGCTGTGCTCTGATAAAATTCTGAGTTAGCTTTCTCTACCTCATGCTGCTGGGTATTAATTACCAATCATTTCCAGGTCAACTCAAACAATCACAGCAAGATACTGACTACCCCATACTTCTGTTACTTCACTTCAACATGACTACTTTATTGTTCTGTCTTCGTAACAAACACCAAGTCAAGACTTTCTACAAGTCTGCAGCAATTGTTTTTAATACCCAAAGCACCGAACAGTGTGGCAAGAAGCTCTTCAGGATAGAATCATAGAATGGTTTGGGTTGGAAGGGACCTTTAAAGGTCATCTAATCCCACCCGCCTGCAATGAGCAGGGACATGTTCAACTAGATCAGGTTGCTCAGAGCCCCGTCCAACGTGACCTTGAATGTTTCCAGGGATGGGGTATCGACCACCTCTCTGGGCAACCTGTTCCAGTGCTTCACCACCATCATTGTAAAACATTTCTTCCTTATATCTAGTCTGAATCTCCTCTCTTTTAGTTTAAAACCATTACCCCTTGTCCTATCGCAACAGGTCCTACTAAAAAGTTTACCTCCACCTTTCTTATAAGCCCCCTTTAAGCATTAAAAGGCCACAGTAAGGTCCCTCCAGAGCCTTCTTGTCTGGACGCCAAACCACCCCATGGATCCAAATTCCACTTTTGAAAAACAACTCAGGATTTTAAAAAACTTAAGCCTTCTCACACTGAAGACCCCATTACACAGTAGACATAGATTATGAGCTGATGATTTTCAATATTAATTCCACATTCACAAGGGCAACTGAAGTTACACCTAAATGAGTATGCTGAAAACTAATCCAGAAAGCAGTATAGCTTCATTTCTACATTGTTGTACCAGTCCTAGTAAGTGCTGCCTGTTAAGTGATAGACCTACCTGTATAAGGTTACAAGAGCTTTTGGGTCTGAGGTAATGTGTGTACTGTATGGGCCTAATGTTTCACCTTTGATATGTCCCTGTCATACTCAATACAGATACGGCCAGCAAACTTTACTTTTAGAATTGTCCAAGTTGCCTTTGAAAACAAGACACCTTGGCATTTTAAATATGAAATATTACAATATTAAAATTCTACTGAATTTACCAATTTATAATATAAAATCATCAACAAGGGCTCTCCATCTCTTTTCAGAAAAAAAAAAAAAAAAAAGCTACTTTACGTAATACACAGGTACTCCCTCTCAGGGAGTAAAGGTGTCATTAATCAATGATCTGGTGAAAAAGTAAAGCATCTTTCAGTGAAAAAGTGTGGTAATATTATGTTTCACTGGATCCCTTAAAACTTCCCCTGATAAATCATGTCTTTATCTAACAGGTTATTGAAAACTTGACATAAGAACAATATTCCGTGCTCTCAAAAGCTCTGAGGAATAAAAATGAGCAAAAAAGGTACAGAAATCCACTTCTAGGAACTGTTACTCAATATTCCTGAACTTTTACATATCAAGACATTAAAGCTACACTGTTGTACAAGTCTGGGTAAGCTGGAAGCGATTTAGAAAAGGTCTATGTGTTTGATTTTCTGCTTACATTTAAAATCAGAGAAGAACTGATTACATTCACCACTTATTTTTGGAAAAGCTTAATAGATTTTCATTACCGGTCTCTCTCCAATTCCACTGTCTTCAATCAGTACCTCATTAGGTCAAGTGCAATACATTTCAAAATGCAACCTAAGTATAAGATATATGGTAGCATAAGATGTACTATGGGGAGCTATAAGCCATATCTGATAAATATGTCCACCACAGCATCACAATAAACACCTCCTCACATGACTTTACCTATCAAACGAGGCAAATGAGGGCAGCTACACTGGCTACACAAGCTTCAGAAAGCAAATCTAGCAGGCGAAAGCTTGTCTGTACCACACAGAAAAAGCTTCTCGATACAGCACTACAGTACTTTTATCATCAAAAAGATCAGCAATAGAGTGTTCTTAAACCAATGAAGAATTTCCACTTTTTGACACTATTCAGAGATGACTGCAAATGCCACACTCTTGAAGAGAAAGGAACAAGAAGTTCAGTTTTGCAAATATTCACTAGAACACAGTGGCAAAGGAAAAAAATCCATATTAGGAATTCTAGATAAAGGATTGTTTTTACTGGAGATAACACAGGAGCTAACTTTTCTTAAGTAGCACCACCCAACCTCTATATAGAAGGCATCTCTTGCCTCTCTGTTTCTTTTTTTCCTATCTTGACAACTTCTTTTTGGTGTTAACATCGAATAGCTGTTACATTATTTTACGTTGAAATGTAGTTGAGCTTAATACTGGAAATTTTCCAAATAAAAACCTAAATCTGATCAAGCAACTAATTAAAATAGCTAGACTTAGCAAATAATTTTAATATAAAATACACAAATATTCTAATTGACTACATTTTAGCCATTTAGAGAGTTTCTGCTTAATTAAAGTTCAAGACAATTAAGTTATGGCACCCAAAGATGATGGCATTGAAAGTTTTGATCTAGAGGGAATGAATCTTCCTGCCAAGCAGTAAGTAGTACTTTCTCATAATGCATTTCTGTTTACAGTGATGACTACTTAAGCTATGTGTAACTCCTACAGTATTTGCTATTTGTATTGTAGAAAATAAAGTGCATAATATTCCAACAGAGTTAGACTTAAAAATTAGCCAAAATTTACCAGGTTTAAGCTGCCACTGACTGAACGTTACACAGGGTTAATAAGTTCAGTTTTGGGTCACAAATTGGCACTATCTAACTTGAGCAGATGCTGAACTGAACAATCCAGGGCCAAAAGAGGACACAAGAAATACCTCATTTCATCAATTGAGGAACAGAGTTTTACATTGTGATGAAGAAAAAGAAGGATATGTCTCGAAGTATTGTCAATAAAAGATGTGCTTTTTAAAGCAAAGTAGTTGCTAAAAAATTATATTGAGCCTCATGACACATTTTCCAAAATAGATCTTGATTTTTTTTTTTCCTGGATGGGAGGAGTCCATTGCTACTTCTTGACAAACAGTTTTAGGTTTATTTAACTGATGCTATTTACCACCTGAATCTAACCCCTTTATTTAGAGATGTCAGACAGAAAACAATAGTATTTCAACTGGGGCCGGGGAAGAGCTGTAACTGTTTATTTTTTATGGTAGGTAGGTTTTGATACTGAGTCTGCTGCCCATTTAAATCAGGATCCTGTTAGAATCTTCAAAGCAAGGTATAAGAAAATGTGCAAGGAACAACCACCTGTGGCTTAGAAAGGTTGTTCCTTACTTGCCAA
>VYZV01014868.1:101579-113998 GCA_013401275.1 Pandion haliaetus | reverse complement strand
GGTTCTGAAAAAAGGTACATCAAGCAAAGAATGAAAAAAAGCTGAATATAAGCTTGGCTCAGTCTTCATAAAAAAAGGTAGACAGCAGAAAGTAGACATCCAGGAATTCCGAAAATACTGTATATCTCTAAAAAATACTGTAAGATTAGAAAACTTGAATTTCCTTCTGGCTGCCGTCAAGAACCTTTTTTCTCTTCCGGTATATCCAAGGCTGATTTCAGGTCTAACTGCACGCTACTGTTTCTCCATTTTGACACAACAGCAAAAGCCACTTTGTTCACCCACCACCTCTGTGCACAGTTATCCACACATCTAAGAACAATAAAACTGTCAGCTTCCAATAGGACCAATAAGTTTAATCAAGCTTCCCTTTCCTGCAACTGGAGCACTGCAATTATTCACCAACTGGTGACTGTAGACTTTCAAAGCATAAAACACCTATGCACATGTATTTCAACAGGACAACACTGGTTCCTTCAGAAGAGAGACATTCTTGCCTTTAAGCAGTTCCACATGGCTGACCACAGGTTCGGGTTTGCTCTGGTTCTGCTTCACATCCAACACCCATTGCTGTCGGTATTTTCAGCCTTTACTGTATACATCAACACTGGTTTTAGAACTGGTTGACTGCTTCTGAGCTTGGCATTTCATAGATTTATGAATTATCTGCACGTATGCCATTTTAATATCATATGCTACTCATGCTTTGCAGCTTATAGCCTGAAAACAATAGTATATATTGGGATAATTTTTTAGAAGAACAGTCAAAACATAGGCCCAATTGTGTTTATTGCAGCACTCATTCAGAAAAAGGAGACACACATGCCATCCTCTTAGAACTTAAGATCACTGAAGAGCAAAGTAGGAAAATATTCTTGTGCATTACAGGTTAAAAAAAATTAAATTGCAAAAAAGGAAGTTAACTCCGTGAGACCACACAGAGCATGCAGTAAAACAGACAAGTGAACTTAGATCTCATTAATTCTGGTCCAGAATCTGAACATTCAGTACCATAATGTTCAGTATCATACCATCATTCATATCACCACTAAAAATCCTCTTTTAACCTAATTATTCTGTCGTTGCAGATAATTCCTCAAAAGTTACATCATCTAGCATACACTTCCCGCTTACATGCGTAAGTATGTATTTTTAAATAAAGCTACTTTGCAGACTGCTACTAGTTTACGTGTGCCATCGCTTTGCCAATACAAAAGCTGTTATTATCCGTTTTTTCTTTATGCCACAGGTTCCCAGACGTACAGTAACATCGATATATGCTCACTGTGTGAAGGTGACACAGCATTTAAGTTAGTAAGGTATAAGCAAGTTACTATTTATCACAAACAGTACAATGTGTGCTCAAAACCTTTGAGTATTTCCAACTACTCATCAAGTCCTGCATTAAAAAGCCAAATCACTACAAATCATAGCACAGATTTTTGGTAATACTGAGTATTTTTCTACTGAGGCCAAACTGAAAATCTAAACCTACAACCAAACAGGCAGCTCTGATGGGAAAAGAATTTATAATCTCTGTACATTTATGTGAGATATCTTTAGACTTTTAAATTGGACGGACAAACTATTTTGAATACATGACGGCAGATACAACCACTACGGCTGCATTTAGGAATCCCAGTTAAAACTTAAGAAAATGCAGCTTTTACTACTGAACATGAGAAGCATGCAATTTGCCCAGTCACACAAAGTACCATGCCTGCTACACAAGTCACAGATGAGGCCACAGATTTGAAGCTGTTTCTCCTCAAACACTTAAGTTTTATGTTCTTGTACGCATTAGCTATAGTTATGATATCATAAAGTATTATTCTTATGGAATAAGAATATTTAGAAAAACGAAAGCATCTCCTTAAAGTTTTCTTTTACTCTGAAAAAAGTATATTAGTCTCTAGAGTTGTATTGCCTTTGCATCTCAGAAGATGAGGGACTTCTTTAAAGGCTCTCCAATACTCGTTTTTGCCCAAATGAAGAACAGGCATGGGATAACTGGGGTAGTCATCTTCCAGATGAACACCTGTAACGTGCTTTTGAATGTGTGCAAGCACAGAGAACAGACAGAAGGTGCAAACAGGCTATTTATTCTTTGAACGTTACCTGATAATCTAAAACTTTCATTAATTAAATACCCTGGGTACACTTATGTATCACCTCTCTGAAGTAAACAGTGCCATTCTTTTTATTTTTTACTTGATTTTTATCACATAACTTCTAGTTTTCAATTTCTATTAAAAAAAACCAAAACACCAAAAACAATGTCAAGGAAGCGTTCTATCACTGTAAAAAATGTTCTAATAACCTAGTCAAACATGATTTATTTTTCTTCAGTTACAGATAGGGCTGACAACAACATGCCCTCAAAATACCTGTATGCAGTAATACAAAATAACAATTAAGAATACCATGGATGTAGAAAGAATCTCTCTTCTTTCCTTGCTTTTACATTTGGTAGCAAGTTTGTGTTAATGACAGGGTATCTCAAACTCCAGAAAAGTGTGGTTTTAACTGTATAAAAACCCAAAATACAACAGACAAATTTGTGCACAAGGAAAAAGGACAGTCAAGATCGAACATATGTAGTAAATGTTACTCTAAAACCAGCTCTAAATTTCCTGTAAACATAAGAAGAGATACAGAAAATCTCTACATTCTTAGAGGAATTGCGAAAACAAACAAAACAAAACCCACGGAAAAAAACTGTAATTGCTTACTCCTTGAATTTTTGGAGCCATTTTTTACATTCCTTAACTGACCTCTCTTGGCGGTATCTTCGCTGTACTTTTGAAAGACTGGTTATAATGAGCTAAAAAGGGAGTATTTCCTTAAAAAATGACCTGATACTTGCTTACACTAAATTTCTTCAGCAACTACACTTAATATTTTTAATCTCTTTTTTGTGTAAATAAAGTATCCATTGTGTAAATCTGTCAAATCCAGAAAGAGTATCTCCCCATTTTGCTTCCCCTTCCATATTATTAAACATACTAATTGCCACTAGTCCTAGAATATAACTTCTTGGTACACCACAGTTAGCTTGCCACCATTAAAAGCACCACACATTATTCTCTTCTGGTCTAACAGTTAGTGATAAAGCTCTCCTGTTTTCACCAGAATTACTGAGCCAAAGAAATCTTCTCTGATGCGAGCTGCACATTTGTGGGTTTGTACTCAGTCTGGCAAAGAACTGTAATATGCTCAAAAAAGTTTATTTTTCTCTACAAAGAAACCAAGGAATATTCATTCTGGTTTATCATGCTTATCTAAAACATTCAGAAATTCCCTTCAACTAGTATTTCAAGATCAAAATAAGATTATACTACTAATTTTGTTGATAGTCCTTAGGTTTTTTTAGTGATGCAATTTCGGTTGTCATTCAGTCCTCTGTGGAAGAGGACTATTTTCTTTACAGATGAAAGAGTTTTGTTAGCAGCTCAGCCGTTATGGCTCAGTTCCACAGAGATATTTATGTATCTGATTTTCACTGAAATCAGAGGAGATAAGGACTTTCAACCTGTCAACTTTTCAAATCAAAAGTTATTAAAAAACCCCAAACTGTCAAAAATAGCCTTGCTTAGTATTGTGCTAAAGCAAGTAATTATGGGTAAATGTAGATTTGGGAAAGAGGGAAGATCTTGTCTGAGACACCCCAAAGAACATCAGCAAAAAGAGAAGACAGATACATACTGAAAACAAGGCTGAATTATTTATCAAGTCAGGAATAAAACCCAACATTGGGTCATTGTCACCAAAGGAGACCGTAGTTTAGAATTAAATCCATACATTTCCCTTCTCCTATGGTTGACAGTGCAAATGTCCTAGTTAAATTGTAAATATTGCCATATGTAAAAATCATCATCTTTCAGGTTCTCACTGGCAAGTGCAGTACTTTATTTAGTATTATTTATGCAGTAATAGGCATCGTAAGAAAGGGATGTTTTAAAGGAAAATCCTGATAAAATAAAATTAAAGTTTTATTCAGCTGCCCTGATATGCAGATTTTTGTTACCAAACACAAAACCCACCAGCTTGCTGCACATCTCCTCAGCAGAGACACAGAACTGTTGTCTGTGCAATTTCCCCTTCGCCATGCTACTGAAACCGCCTCTTGCAGTGGCAGGAAAGCCAGCAGATCAGCTTTGCTACCCAGAGCAGTTCACGAGCACACTAAAGTGATGAATAGCATCCTAAAAAGCTCTCTATTTAAATACAGCAGAAAAATGGAGGAGGAAGAAGGGAAGACCATCTTCCTTTACTATAAATTTCAGGTTATCTCACATTACACTATAGAGTGCTCTCTAATGGTCAGAGAATTGCTGCTAGCGGGCTGGCACTTCCACCAGAAACGTACAATTAATGCATTAGACAGGCAGAATCATTTAACACCACACAAGTAGCAAAATGTAACTGTTTCTAGGCAACAAAAGGAGTGTTAGACAGGCAAAGGGATATGCCTTGCCAACAGAACTGAAATAAGTGATATCAAAGACACAACAGCTGATGGCACAGGACTGATGTTAAATTAGAACCCATGGTAAAGCTTTCTGTATAATCAGTAAAATTACAAACACACCAAAGCAAACCTCAAAAGGCGATCCCATCTTGAACCAAGCTCATCTACAGCAGAAATGAACTGGCAAAATCTTTGACTTCAACACACAGACTCTATCTGCCCTCCAGGCTCTCACTCCTATGCTCCAGCTGCTCATAGTGCTCCACGTCAGGCTTTAACTTTGTGCACCTTAAAATCCCAGCCATCTAGTCTGTTGTGGTCGCTAACCTCTTTCTTCTTTGGACACCCTCTCCCAGGCCATTGTCTTCAGTAGGCTTACAGCTTCCTCCTCGCTGCCAGATACCCACTGGATCTTTTGCGTTGGTCTTTCCTCAGGATCTTTTCTCTTCCAGCCCTGTGACAAACCGACTGATCAAAAGCAACTAAAACCTCATATGAAAGCCTTTTGTTCTTACTGTGTCGGCCATCTTAAACAGTTAAGGCTCACCTTAATCAAATACACCTGAGAACATCTGTCTTCCCATAACGCTTTCCACTGACCTAGGGCTGCCTATAAGGGCCATATTGCTTTTAAAGTTTCCTCAGAGTGCTGTCCAATATAATAAAACCTGCCAGGCAGAAGCAGCTGGCCACACTGCCCACTTTGCTGCTTAGTTTTCTTCCAGAAGAGCCATCATTCTTGTTTTGCCAGCACTGGCATTCATACCACATCATTCACATTTTACTGGAGGGCATCAGTCTGGCTCTGCAAGGCCCTGTTTTCACTGGGTGACAGATCAAGGTAATTTGTGAACTTCAGAGCTGATGTCTGTAGCCACACAGCTCTAACTTGAGGCCTTTGGCCGTTCCAACTCAACTGCCTCTTCATGTAGAGCAGGAGGTGCTCAGAGGTTGCCTTGCCTGCTGCCTTGAGCACACCAGCTCATTCTCAGTTGACCAAATAGCTCACATCACCCTTTCCTGCATATTTTTCAGAAGGGTAGTCACCTACTGCCAACAACATATTTGGAAATCACCAATCAAGCCTCTTCAAAAGAATGGCTTAATTACTGCAAGCAGCCAAGGTATTAAGGCCTAACAAGTTAGCCTGACCTGTTAGCTGAGCTGCCCTTCCTTTAATGCAAGACTTAACCTCATCTCCTAAAAAGTCACCAAAGAGACAGCAATCCCCTAAACTAGCCCCAAATATTAACCATACTTTCACATACTGCTGTCTTACCAGCACTGTTACTTAAGGTGCTGTGATACAGATTTATTTAAACATTTAATTCATTGTAAATTCTGATACAAACCAAAGAGGCACAGAACAAACTCAGAGCTGCATAAATTTTTCTGTACCATCTCAACATTTCAGACTGAGTGTGATAGTTCCACTTCAACTTGTTAAAATTATGAAGGGGAAATCCAATGGTTTGCAGAATTAGCAATTGACCTGATTACCTGCAGGCCTAAAATTCAGTTGAAAGCATTTTATCAATACTTGCTATCATGTATCTGATGTTTAGTAGCCTGCATAACAGAAAACATAAGGTTCAATCAAACAGGCATTACAGTATTATTTGCAAAAACGGTTTGCAAGTTCTGCTTCCCCCATGTTACTCCGAGACAGGAGCTACATGGAAGACTAACCCTCCATTCAGGTTATTATCCACCTAGTTCACACTTCATCTTTTAAAGCATCTTGTTCTAACCACTACCGGAGATGGCAAAACAAACCTGAACCACATGGAAAAATAAACTATACCTCACCTAATCTTTCATGATGAGAGACTGGTTCAGCTCAGGAAAAAAAAATTTTAAAAATAATCAATCAACTACTGTTTAAACACTAAGAAATTTGGGAAAAGCTGTTAATTGTATCCCTGTATATTCTGTAAACATACCCTGAGACAGCTGAAAAAACAGGTTTGACAAAGTTTTATCCTCATCATCTGTTAGTCATATACGGATTGGTAAATCTTTTCTTCAGTTTGTTTTTGTTTTAAAAAAAAAATTAATGACTATTTCCTTCTTCAGATATTTATCCATTATTCCTCTTTTAAGATTATGCACTTCCAAATAAAAACAATACATGATGAAGCATTTAGACATTATTCCTAAAGAACAAAATAAAGCATTCAATTAACAGTCAAATCTACAAATCACTTTAAGTGGAACATGGGGCAACCCGTATCATCAACTTTACGGGCTTGGAGATCAACAGACCTGCAGCAGAAAATTAAAATCAGACGGACGAAGCAGTTGTTGATGGTAGCCCATCACAGTCAGATTCTGTGCTTTCTTCTTCTTGACCAGGTAAATAACAAATCCCTCCTTAAGCATCAAGCAGACACTCAAATGCAATTTGCAAAAGCCTAAGTTCAAAACACCTGAGAAAGGTACTTTCCTTTGACCACCCAAGTAACTTTGAGACTTTAAGCAGAAATACTAGAATAGATTCTAAGGCAGCTTACATCACAACATTCACAGGGACTCTGTGTTCAAATTACAATTTCCTTCGTCACAGAAATAATCCATTTGGTTTCACACAGTCTTGCAGAATCATGCTATATAATACACATTCTCAGATATTCAGAGCATGATTCATTTCTGAAAAATCAGTCCAAGAGAAAAGATGATGTCCATTTGTTTTAATGCAGCAGTATTTGGTTAAGGATAGCCATTCAGTCTCAGCTATCCAAATTTAATCCACGTCACAGATTCATCAGAGCCCTTAGGAGTACACCTTTCAGAATTCCTCCTCTGAATCATTGCTTCTGCATATAGTTGTTTCTACTGCCATGCATATGGCTAACTTTTACTCCCAGTCTCCAATATTAGCATACAAACTAACACACCGATGGCATGATAATGGAGACCTGAAATCCTCCCAAAGCGTGCATACAAAGACTTCTCTGCAGGTCCATTTCCCCAGGAGTTTGCACCATTCTAATCTGGACTGACACAGTCCTCTCTCCAGCCATGCAACCCCACATCCAGAAAGGCAATTCTTTCTCTTACTACACTTAGCTCAAACTGTAAATGAAATTACAGCTTAAGTCCTGACGGCATGGTTGAAGCAGAATCCCTTCTTCAAAGCACATGTGAAACAAAAATTGAGTACTAATATTCCCACCCCAACATAACTGCTCTTCAAAAATATATTTGAGACTTAAAAGATACAGATGATTACAGAAATGACTCTACAGCTTCTACAAAGCCATTTCAAAGCAGTGCTTGATCTGCATCATAAACACTATGTCAGAACGGATGTTCTTCCTAGTACTGCGAGTGTGAAATCTTTATTATGAAGAGCAAACCTTCTCTGCAAGGCAATCTCCCTAGAGTATGAACCAGAAAAAAAGATGACACTAAATCTGTGTTGCAGCTGTGCATGCCATATATGTAGTGTATAATTAATAAAAGCTTTCAGTTATAAGAGACAAAATTAGGTACCTCTTCATGATTACAAGCAGCAATTATAACTGACTTCAAAGGAAACAGCATCATAGTAGCATTTCCAAAACATCTTTTTCAAACTGTTCCAAGAGAGGTAAGAAGTTGAGATTTAGACAAGAAACTGGACGCTCACTTAATTGTTAGTATTTGCCAAAACTTATGGTTCTTTAATTTCTACAGAAATAAAATAACCTTGATACTTTTGCTTAAGAAGTAGATTATAGACCATTTTCAGAACTACAAGCACACTCAGACAATTTGCCCCTTAATATTTAGATAACTACTATATAACATCAAGTCTTGATATGGAAACGCCTTTCCTCTGTGAAGCTCTGACCTCAATTTCAACCTCTGAAGACAGACAAGCTTGACATACTGGTAGAGTTTCACATTTATGCAGATTTGATGATGTCTTGTCTCCTTACTGATTTAAATTTACAGAACATACTGATTAACCAGTTGAACAGCAATCAAATCCAATGAAAACAGAGTTTACCATTTCTTCCGCCAAAAGGAGAACACGGGAAAACACTGGGATAGAAAAAGAGTATACCCTGAAGTACAGCCAATATTTTAAGGGTAGCAGCTTGATACCAAATTTTAAGTACTTTCTTGTGGGCTACACAGCAGCAGCTTGTGGTTCCAAATAGTCATAAATGCAAGCCCAGAAAAGGGCACATTTCCAGTTCCAGTCCTCCTCTAGCACTAGTGCAGTGGTTCCTCCAAAGCAAAGATAACAACCCAGAGGGAATGACTCAAGAGACTGGCTGTAGTTGATTGAATCAACTGAGATGCCCTTGTCTTTCAGACAATGCAACTATTGTTGCATTTCCATTACCTCTCTGTACCCAACAGAAATTATTTTAGTCCATTTAAACACTGAAATTCATACTGTAGTTTTGCTTGGGGTTTGGGTTTTTTTTTGGGGGGGGGACGTGACACAACACTGGGTGGGGATAGGAGGGAGGTCACTGGAGTCAGCAAAATTTATGCATTTTAGAGATTCTGTGCTTTCTTTTTCTTGACCAGGTAAATAACAAATCCCTCTGTAGGCATCAGACACTTAAATGCAATTTGCAAAAGCCTACGTTCAAAACACCCTTTGACCATTCAAGTAACTTTGAGACTCTACACATACATACTGAAATAGAATCTAAGGCAGCTTCCACCACAACATCATTCACAGGGACTGTATTCAAATTAATTTTAATCTCATCACAAAAATAATCCATTTGGTTTCATGCAGGCTTGTAGAATCACACTACATACACAGATATTCAGACATTCATAGCACAGTACATCTTCAGAAAAATTAGTCTCAGAGAAAAGCTTGATCTTCACAAACTGTTAGTAAAAAAACTGAAATCTCAAGAATAACTAGTTTAAACTTTCATAGAGACAGACAAGTAATTTCTTGATCCTGAAAAATAAACACGGAATTGACAGAGGAGATACCAGTATGCTGTGAATTTTAAGGCCATCATTATACTCTTTTAATGCCTTATGTGTACCTTTTTCTGTTATAACAATGGATAAAGACTTCATGCACCCTTAGCATGCAAATCTGACTTTCACCATTTAGAAGTTACTCTGTGTTTATAGTCTTCCTTCTCCGAAGCTTTACAAAAAATTAGAATATCCCAGCCCATGTTAAGTTCAAGTGGGAAAGCTGTTTTGTAAAAGCTCAGAAGACAGCTGGACTCCAACCTTATCACATTCAAAACAAGCCACCCAAAATACATAGCTCAAGTACAATCAGAAATTGTTAACAGTTTTTGCATTGTGCTAAAACAGAAAGAGAAAAAAAAAAATTCAAGAAATCTATGAAGTATACAGATCACCTTCCTAAAAAGGTTATTAGAAAGAATACAAGTGAATGTTGTGGCTATTGTCTAAACTAGTTCGAGGTTACTGTCTGAACTGTGAGGGATAACACTTTGGTTTCACAGTTTCATCTGGTTTTGTCCTACTTCCCATATCCTGTTTATGTGTATTTCTGATTCAGTAGAAACACTACCATAACTATTACACAAGTTGATAACAACTTACATGAAATTAGTGCAGTTATTCTGATTTCTAATTCACAAAACAGCCGAAGTACTGTTAATGTGTAGCCTTCTACTGGCATTCAGATCGATATTGTCACAGTGCCAAGATTAGTACTACTTTTCTACACTAACCTAAAAATAGTTGCCATGCTTCAGTGAAAATCTGACTTTTGTTTTAAACTTTCCACATCTGCTAGCCCCCTGTCATGCCTTACTTTAACTAAGATGACTAAATATTCCAGTCTTTTGTCAAAATAAGCAAGCAATAAGCTAATGGTCCTTCTGATTTGAAGGAACCCTGATACTCGCTGTACTAAAAGGTCTGGTGTTAATTGGTCAAAATTAATTCCTTCTCACCTTTCTTGAATTTTAAACTATGCAGCTATGAAGAATTAAGATGGAAAGAACAACCCAAACAGGACTAATGCTGTAACAGGGAGCAATTCAAGTATAAGCATTCATTGAATAAAATATCTGAAAAATATGAAAAGAATAAAAAAATGACACTATTTCATCCTTTTCTTATCAGCTGTCAAATGTAACTAAGGAGCTGCCCAATATAAGAATCTGCACAGCAGTAAGGCTTATCTGATATAATTTCTGAGATTTTATCTGTGCAGTTACAGCAACAATTCAGTGCTTCTTTGCAGATTCTATGTCTGCTTAGTTTATACTGCTAAAAGTATCTAATCAGGAATATCGAAATGGACCATGGAGGAAAACTCCATACTTAGAGCTTGGTAAATGGAAAATATTTACTTATATTGTGAAACAGTTTATAAATATTTTGTTCATTGTTTTTCAGTCTGTAATTTTTCCTAAGTTTAGAACATGAGATAAATCCATTTTATTCGATTGACTTTTAAGATACTGTAGCTTCCCTGATGTGGAGTAAGATGTGTGATGGAATACTAATGTGAAGTAGGACATGTCATTAAGTCGCATGATAATCACTTCACCAATACTATACCACCCGCGGCCTCATTCACTGATGTTTACTCCTCCTTGTAGCAACAGATACATCCTAAAACCTTTGCAAACCAAATCCAACATGATTCTACATAGAAGCATACTACAATCCCACACGGTCTGTCTGTATTTTTATTCCACCTCACATTTTAGTTTTCAAGGTTGTTTTGCTTAGGTTCAAAATATATAGGCTAGAATCGGAAAGGAACAGAAGGAAAAGTGCAGGAGAAGAAAGAGAAGGAGTACAAACAAGCCTTCATGCAAAGGAAGAAGAGAAAAGTTACAACACCACAGGGATATGCTCCTTCCCTTTGTGAGGCTGAGCGCTCCCTCCCCAGAACTCGCTACAGGAAACCTACTATCATTTCACACACATAAAGCAGTTTTCTGCCTTAAAACAGTGTGCATTTCCCCACAGGTGAAGGGCTAGCAACCATGCTTTGTTCCTGTATACAGCTATCACTGCAAAGCAATACGGCATCAGACGCTTAAGCTGTAATTCAAAACAGGGATCGTACCAATAACCTTTCCAAACATGCCGTGCCTGTCCCTACTCACCCCCCCTTACACGCCTTGTCATCTTCCTTTCGCAAACATCATGATGCACCTCTCCCCTGCCACTCACTGCGTACACGTACTTTATCACATCCCCGCGTACTCTCCCCACAGCACAAACCTCAAGCACTTTTCCTCCTTTGCTGCACCCTAGACACACACGCTCCATGACACACCATGTCTACAGAGAGATGCAACAAACCTCATGCCCACCACACACATATCACAAATCTATCATAAATGCATCTGTGCATACACATTAAACCATCACAGCTATGCATACTTGCACGTATAAGCAACTGCCACTCTATATACACAAAATGCCATACCCTGTATCTGCTACATACAAAGCACAGATAATCCTTGCCACACCCATAGCATACATGCCTATAAAAATATCCACATATTATGCCACACCCAAGATTCACTATACACACACACAGAGACACGAGACCATACCAGAGAGCAGCATACAGACACAACTACATACGTAGGATGCCGTGTCATGTCCGTGCACACAGTGTCACATCTCTGCTACAACCCAAACACACACACAACCGAAGCCCAAATCCTAGCAGAGACACATACACGCTGACAGGTGTAATATTATGCTCACGTCCTACCGTACATCTGCTATACACAGACCACCCCCCCCCGGCCACACCCTGGCTTATTGCCCACGCACAAGCATACAGCACAGCACCCCACGCATCCACCCCGTAACACCCCACGTCCCCTCTGTGCGCCGACACACGCGTGAGCTTCCTCCCTACTTTATAGAGGGGGACGACACACCTCTACCCCACCCCGGCCGCTTTACACACGCACATGTATATACACACACATTATCTCCCCTGCGTTATACAGGGGGGGCAACC